>CABFWO010000760.1:134902-154959 GCA_902155825.1 Timema genevievae
CCCCCCCTCACCCTCCTTCTCTGCCTATGTTCATCCTCCCCCCCTCCCCCATCCTCTTCCTACCAACTTTTCCTGTCGGCCCGTCTCAACTCCCGAAGACTTTTCCACCATTGTTACGCTCGGGTTATGCTTCAGAAAGGAAACGGTTGAATCTACACATATCATAAACAATATTTATTAAATAAAGCTCTAGCAGTGCTATTTATTATTGTTAATTAATGGACGTGTCCGCCCGTCCGCCCAGTGTTGAGCAGCTTATGGGCGTGTGTTTTTTATGTATTTTTTTAAAAAAAAAAGTTAACCTCACCAACGTTTATTGTGTTTGTGAAGCTACCACTTAATTATTTCGTTATAATGTATGCGTATAGTTGGTTCTCGATAACTTTGGAATTTTCTTGACGGTTGTAAAGTTACTTAAAACACTTGATTTTTCTACCCCTAAATGGTTTACCACTTTCCCTCCACGCAAATGTAGGTATATTTCTTCTTAAATTCTAACTTACATGTCCCTATCACATATACATATTTAGTATTTAAAAGTATTTTTTAGCAATTTATCAAATTATTTAATAGGCCAAGTTTATCGGGAACGGACTATACCGTGACTTAGTTTGAAAACCTTACTATAATATACTTGGGAAACAATTTTACTCAAATTCCCCGAAATTAAATTATATTTAAAAAGCCTATTTTTAGTTAATATTAAAATAATGACCACTATATTAATTAAAAATGTAAATTTTGCTGATACTCTTTTTACTTGTTAAAAAACAGTCCGTATCGATATATTTTGGTATTATTATAAATTCGCTTGGTTAGACCCTAATACTTGAATGTGAATTCCTTAGTAAATTTAAAATATTGGTTTTCTTGGGATAACTTAAAACGGCTTCAATTTTATAAGAACACACTATTAATGTATTGTGCATTTTAAAGATTCATTAAGGCCCTGACGTAAATACTGAGTGATAATATAATATGTTTAAAGCCTTTTATTTACTCAAACATACAATAAAAGTTTATTTTATTTTCATCGGGAAAAATTCTTTGTTCATATAAACTAAATTTAATTTATTTTAAATTAACATCTAATTATTATAATTAAATTCAAAGACAAAAGTGAAGATAAAAATAGTAGTAAAAATAGTAGTGGTGTCAATACATACTTTGAAAGCATAATTATCTTGTTAATTTACCTATTTATCAAATAATTATCAATTAAAACTATCTGATACGTCTCGAAACAATGTAAAGCGTGTTGTGTTTTAATATTTGCACCTATAATACTGTAGAATAAATATTTTTTTTAGTTTGGATAGGATAGTTTTATTCTAATTTTTCCAAAAAGATAATTACGTTTAACTTAATATTATAAGATATAAATAAAAACATTTAAAATTGTTAACTTATTCTTTCATGTTAAAGTTTAAAATAAACTTATCGATTACTGTCCATTTAAAAATTAGTAGTATACACTTATTATCTGGACGTCGTTAAACTACGCTGCAAAAAATAACTCAGCAGCTACGCCTACTATTATGCGTGTATGCAACACGTGTAGCCTATCCGTGTCGAATATTGCGTAGCTGATGGGTTATAAATTATTGACAGCTGGTCGATTGTCAATTATTTATATTCAATAAATTAGATAAATCACCTCAATTTTCACAAATTATTAAAGTTTTGGCAAATTCATTGATAAGTTTAAATATATATATTTCCTATTACCCGTATGGGCTTTTCGCATTTAATTACACTAACAGACTATGGATGAAAAAGGTATAATTTAAATTAAATATAGGACCTACACTCATTTACGTGTAGGTAGATTCCGCAACCATTTGAAGGAAAACCCTCAGTAGACCTTATAAACTCGATCCCCAATTTATTATAAGCCTAACGTCTTACATCCTGTAATCGCTGGTAATAGGTATTGTTGGCCAATACTGGTATTCTAAAATCGCCTTTTTGTAAAATTTGATTTTAAAATCAAACTATTAATACAGGTTTGTTAGTTTAATTCTAGAGAAAAAAAAATTAATGATTGGGTCTAAAATAGCATTCTAGTTCTAAGTGAATATCAACTTAGCGGACGAAAAATAAACCACTTTAAGGTAGAAGTGTAAGGAACGTGAAAAAAAGGAAAGTGGTTTTTCTAGTGTTTATAGCACAACTTTTTTTTTTTACCAAAGTAAATAGAAACACAGTTTAATTTTCTTCACATGGTGATATCATCAATTCTTGAATATCTCTAATGATCATATTATCGGAAATAAGACGAGAAACTTTTTTTTATCGTCTCCCCTACACTCCCACCTTAAAATTCCTGTTCTCACACACCTACACAATCTATTAATTCCACCTTAAAAAAAACTACCTACCTCATTATTTGCTTACTCTGAACAAGAGGGAACTTTAATTCCATTACAAAGACAAGTTTCTTAATTTATCGTCATTGTAAAACGACACAAAAGAGCCACGATAGATAAATAGATATTTATTAATATACGAGTGTGAGTGTGTGTGTGTGTGTGTGTGTGTGTGTGTGTGTGTGCGCGCGCGCATATTTTAAGGCGGTTCAATGACTCCGCGCAGGTCGGTTTTCGCTGTATCCTAGGGGTATGGCACATCGTAAGCGCAGACGCGAGCAGGTGTTTCCTGGCATTACAAGCGTTGGAACCTTTCTTTTTTTTAAATATATGGTTATGATTGCTTTCCGACAGCTGGATTTGAGCGATATACCCCACGATAACATTGTCATAAGGGCGACGTTTGATCTTTGCCCTTACCAACAAAACAAAGTCACATCGAGTCATTTCTTTTGTTGTCTATACATGACATGTATGAAATATGAAAAAAAAGGGACTTAATTTGTTTAGAATATTTAAATATAATGGACTAGGATATTCTTTTTCTTTTTTTTTTTCCTTTTTACTTTTAAGGAGGGAATTCTTGTTCATATTTCCGGTCTGAATAATTTTTAAATACGACTCCTACTAAAGCCAACATAAATCACGTACAAAATTATATTTATGATATTCGTAAAGTACGCTAATCAGAAACGAAAATCTATTAATTCATTTTGTTGATAGTCGTAAATCACGCGGCTATCGTAAATGACTATTTACATTTTTGTATTGGGGCATTTTTTTGTGCGCACTTTATAAATACACCGATAATTTTATGTAAACACATGACTGACAAACTAACTTAACCTAGGACAAGGCTGCTAATACTACAAACATCTCCAACCCCCTATGGCCTATATATAGGCCTATGTATGTGTGTGTTTACTGTGGCAAGACATTTCATATCTACAAATAGAAAATATATTCATCAGCTCTACCCAGAATCGAACTAAGGTCACCTGAACTTGTGATTAGCACCATTTAACAATGTAGCTATACCCCAATTTACTTATGAATGAACATATCTGACAGCAATAAAAGCTACTTTATCTATTTTCACGTATTAATACGTCAAGTCATATGATCTGCAACTGTATATTTTTATTGCTACTATCCTTTATGTATATCAAAAAAAGAAACACTAATAAAATAATAGGATGTTAATAATGTCGACCGCAAGTAAATATGTTTGTATTTTCTTTAAGGTGCTACAAATATCCTTTCGTGAGAGAATTAAAGTATGACTATCTTTTTTTTCTGTTTTTTTTTACTCTAGCATTACAAAATCTTTCTGATATTTTTAATTTGAGAGGTGGGAGTCTATACGAACTTTCAGCATGCTTGTTTGACCGACTCAATCTCTACCAGATTTTGATCCACAGTACGGTTTCCCAACCTCCACCCAGGCAGTGCTGGTGAAGTAAGCCAAAGATGAGGTAAGAGGGTGTGTTTGAACTTTAAGGAACGGCGCTAGTATTCGCCTTTAAAGAGGATGTAAAATCACTACTCTGGGGTGAAAAAAAAAAGCAGTCCAAGGTCAAGATTAAAAACCTGCGGTTGGAGGGGTGAGGGGGGCAATGAAGGGACCAGGGAGGGGAGAGAAATTTTATATATTTATATTTAGCACCGCGTCTTACTACCCGTTCGGGTTATACGCCTAAGTACTAATTACGCTAATGGATTAGGAATGGGGAAGGTTGAATTTAGAGGAAGTGAACCCGCATTTGCGTGGAGGGAGAGTGGAAAACCATTTAGGAAAAAAAAAACAGTTCACCCGACCGAGATTTGAACCTCGATCTCCCCGTCCTCGGCGGGAGAGCTCAACACGACTGGCGCGTTAGCCAACTACGCCACCGAGGCGGGTGGGGAGAAATTAATAAGTCAAAGTGTTTAAAGTCGTTTATTGTTACTACTAGTACTAGAATGTACAAATCAGTTAGTGTAAACTTTAAACCTATATTGGTTGGACACGCGAACTAAACGTCAAGCTCTTATAGGCTGGTTGGCTGGTGATGGAAATATATTGGCTCTAACAACTGCTAGGTCATCTTACAATGGTTTTTTTTCACCTACAACTCTCCTATCGCGCAAATCTGGGTACATGTCCTCTAAATTCTACTTTAACTATCCCTAACCCATTAACGTAATTAAAATGAGTATAGGCCAGTCACGGTTGGGAAAAAAATAATAGCCTTGACCTTCCAGTCAACGGTGACCCGAGTGCAATGCCTATATAATGTCTTTAGACCACTCGGTCACCTCTGCGGGCGGCTACCCACAATGCAAAGCTAAAAGTTAATTTACGTTTAAAAAATAAAACAAAAGAGTTTATTGTACTGCAATTTCCGCAAGAATATTAATAAAGGATGTGCTTCTGACTCTAAATAACATGTTTTATTTTTATTTTTAATAGGGTCTGGTTTGGAAATAAGTGAATTTTGCGTGCTATAATCGCAGCTCTTTAAAAATAAAAAATATAAATTCGGTGGGGGGAGGGGGAGCGTGAATATATCGATTACAGTTCATATCGAACTTTAGAGGACATCGGACAAAATCGTCCGGTTTGGGTGTAGTTGTTGATATTCCTGAATTTTGATTCTACTTTGTCGAGTGCATGTGGGATGGTTTCCCCATTTTGATTTACAATCTTTTTTTTCATTCTCTCTCCAGGCATATATTGATACATTTTATCCTCATTTGCCAAACTAATTCCTGGCTTCTTATTTTATGTTGCTATGTACCACGTCTTACTACCCGTTAGGGTCATATGCTTATGTAATAATTACACTAATAAGTTAGGGTTGAGTAAGGCTGCATTTAAAGGAAGTGTACCCACACTTTTCTGGAGTAGAGAGTGGGTAACTATTTAGGAAAAGAAAAGAATCACTACATTCGACTGGAATCGAACCACGACCTCCCCGTCATCAGCAGTCTAGTATATTGTGAGAGTAGCGTATGAGACCGTATGGTCACCAAAGTGGGTAAGTAATATTCACATTAGTCGGATAGTGATGAGGAACGTAGAATCTAGGGTATGATAAATGTTCTCGCATATTTAGGTAAAACCCTTTCAGAACACAAGACATGAGATTCCAGCCATGAGCTCCCGAGTCGTGGGCAAACCAGACGAGAATAACACCTTTGTCTGCGAGCCCACCATCACAGCTTGGGTAAAAAAACAGATTCTTTCGAAAAGAGGGGCCGGTCGCCATCAGAAGTTCAAGACTTCCTCCTCACTCTAGACCCCGGTCAAGGTCGACAAAAAGTATTGTATAAAAGCTGTTTTGCCTTTTAGAGCATGGGCAACAGCCGCCATTCTTTTTTTTTATCCTTACACTGTTTTACGTTCAATGTAAAAGAGCGGGAACGTGCTTTTTTCCTTACCGATCGTAAAGCTTACAAAGTCAGTCAGGGTCTATTTGGTCATCCCTCGCCCCCAACTTTTACTTTTGGTTATTGCTATGGTTATATAGTCCTCGCAATATAGCACCCGTGCAAACAACATTTCACCTTGAAACCTAGGTCGTAGGTTGATGAACCACATGCACGGGAATCAAGGTTATCAAGAAGTACGTGGCGGAGTGGTTGAAACGTAGGTCAAGACACAATATTATATTCACACTAGAGTCGCGATTATCTGGCCTAAAATGGCTGCATTCCGGGCCAGATAATGGAAAAGCCGGATAATACGGAATCAGTGTGTAAATAATTTTAGTATGGGTTTGACTCAAGTAGCCAAGCTTCACGCACACCTCCCTTGACACAGCTTCCGTTTCCAGCCATATCAAAACTGTGCTGCTATCTACACCTCTCTTGACACAGCTTCTGTTTCCAGCCAAATCAAAACAGTGCTTCTATCTACACCTCCCTTGACACAGCTTCCGTTTCCAGCCATATCAAAACTGTGCTGCTATCTACACCTCCCTTGACACAGCTTCCGTTTCCAGCCAGATCAAAACAAAGTTGCTATCTACACCTCCTTTGACACAGCTTCTGTTTCCAGCCAAATCAAAACAACGTTGCTATCTACACCTCCCTTGACACAGCTTCTGTATCCAGCCAAATCAAAACAGTGCTGCTATCTACACCTCCCTTGACACAGCTTCTGTTTCCAGCCAAATCAAAACAGTGCTGCTATCTAACACTGACCAATAGTACTGTATTACACGCCAACCACGAGCTTAGTAGCTATGCTTTGCTGTCTCCAATGTAACAGTTGAGGACTTTGTGGTCGATTTTTTTATTAATTACTAATGGATACGTACCGGTTTGTTTGTTTTGAAACGCACTTGTTAATACCGAAAACCGGGCCGAATAATTCGGAGACCCGGATAATTGTGGCTTTAGTGTATATGTATGTATACACTTGAAAATAGCCAAAATACATTCAACATTCCTCTTTTGATACGTATTATAAGTTAGAAACTCGAGAGTCAGATATTACTCATAAATTAGAATTATTTTAATAATTACTCCTTTTTTTAAAAAAAAAGTTTTACTCTTTATCTGTAGTTTTTTTTTTTTCAATTTGGTGATTCATTGATGAACTTGAAACTGTATTTTATTTGTTCATTTTAACTTACGTTTTATGTTTATTAAGGTATTGGTGTAGTGCTACCGCCGATCTATCATCAACTTAATTAATTCCATCTAAGAAACAGGACGAAGAGACTGAACTTTAATATTTTAATTTTAGTATTAAGAAATAGCATACTTATCATATATACATAACGTTCAGTGCGTCTTACTACCCGTCCGGGATATCCAAATATTTACACTAATAAAGTAAGGATGAGTAAGATTGAATTTAGAGGTATTGAAACCGTATTTGCTTGAAGGTAATCATCAAGGGGGGAAAACCCTTGGTAAATCCAGCCGTGTTTTGAACCCAGATCTTCCAGTCACCAGCAAACCAGACCAGACGAGTTTTACACATTAGACCAGATGACTGACCTTCAATTATAATGTAATTATATATTACTACATAGATCTACAATATTAGCAGAAGCATATATAACTTATATAATTGTATATAGATGAAATACTGACATTCGTCTTTAGTTTGGTGAGTCATATTCTAATTTGTATCTAGCATTTATAATTTAAGCCTATGTGATTTGTTTAGATACTGACTATAGGTTTAAAACGCGTTTTAAATTAATTCTTTCGGAATCACAATAATAGCTTAGCGAGAAAATAGAACACAAGTCGTTTTTCAAACCCAATTCACTCAGAATCTCCCAAAATCTCTCGACCAAAGGTTAAAATAACCGGAATAGTTGTAGTCCAAGATCAAAGCTCTGTTCTTGCAGTGTACCTCCACTTTTTTTTTTGTTCCTTCTGACGTTATTTAGTCCACTCCAATAGCGACGGCTCGCTTCTTCTATTGCCAACAAAAGGTACTGTGTAAAAAGGATGTCCTGTGAAAATTTCGCGTGTTTTATGGAGGTCATAAAATGGCCACCACCACCACCATAACTTGCTCCCCCCCCCTCCCAACCTTATCCCCTTTACCTTCCTACTCTACACACCTTTCAAACTTACCCTTATTTTTACTCTGACCGGTTACGACAATCGTCAACGAAAGATGCACCACCCTGTATAAAACTTGAAAGAAAGGCGGTGTTTTTATACTCGTGACCATCCGCATATTGCACTACTAAAAAGGTAATGGTTTTACTTTTTTTTTTTTCGTAGGTTCTTAACTTTTATGTTAAAAGTGTTTATATTTTGAGCGTGTATCTTATAAGCTCCAAATATTTATAACTTTCCACAAACTCATATAAAAAAAATAGGAAGTAGGTATAATAGCGATACCTAAATGTCCAGGCAAACTCATTTTGTTAAGGGAAGTCATAAATATTGACAATTTTCTAAAGGTATAGAGAATTTCTATTATTCAATAGAAATCGTAATTCTAAAACTTGACAACCACAAACACTTTATTTAGCAGGTGTTTGTTTAAAATTCAAAATAGGAACTGTCGCAGATGTGAATATAGTTTTATTTGTTTGGAACTACATATTTTTTTAAGAGATTCGATAGTTTTAAGTATGGGGGGAAAAAATAAGGATATTTTGTTAAAACTTTTTCAATGAGGAAATTATTCAAGTTTTAATGTAAGTTGACTGTTCAATTAAATTGAATGTAAAACGCAACTAATTTTCTATTATTCGAACAATGGAACAAATTGGAAATGTTTTAGTTAATTTGATGAGAAAAATTAGTTATATAGTGAGAGAGAAAGAAGGAGAGAGATAGATTTTTGTATGAAGCTATAAATGTACATTCCGTTGACGACAAAAGTTTACAAGTCTAACCATGATAATCTTCACTATGGCCCTAATCATAAATAGATGCACTATCTATAGTGGAACCAAACAATGGAATTTTGCCACATTTCAGTGTAAATAGAGGTTATACAGATATCAATACGACCTTGTATTCTTTATCAAATTAAATTCTAAAACAATGTCAACAGTAAGCTTTCAACACTTAGTTATTGGCTAAAATAATACAAGGATCAACCAACCTGGGAGGAGCTCGATTCCAAATTTGTTGCACAACAGCTTAATTTCTTTCCCTTACAATTTTGTTTTATAGTTACTTTTATCTACTAAAGCGAGTACCTTTAGGTAGAACTAATTAAGCTGGGAGTTTAGGGAACTCGAGTATTTTTTTAAAGTTTTTTTTATAGCAAAATATTTGTTGGTAAAAAATAAATAAAAAATTAAGCCAGTCGAAACATAAAGCTTAATTTTCTTCGTGGTATCAAAAGTTGTTAAATATCTGTCATGAGTATAGCGGTATTAGATGAGAAACTTTTTAAATGAATAGAGGAAGTTGTCATTAAATTCCAGAACAACCTTGACGTATATTCAATAAAATGTTGATATCACCATGCGAAGAAAATTAAACTCTTTGTTTCTACTAGAGCAATATTTTATTTATATAGGCAAAAAAAAAAGTTTTGCTATAAAATCTGAAAAACACTTGCCTTTTATCGCGTTCCCTACACCCCCATCTTAACCCTCTGATGGCCAAATCAACTAAAAGTTACCCACTTCGCTGGCCACGTGGTCTAACGCGCTAATCTAGCAGTAGACTAGACTTCCGAGGACGGGGAGGTCGGGGTTCAATCCCAGTCGGGTGCAGTGAGGGTGGTTTTCCTTAAAAGTTTTTTTTACACTTTCTTCCCTCGAAAAGTGCGGGTGCACTTCCTCTAAATTTAACCTTCCTAATCTCTAACACATTAGCGTAATTAGTACATAGGCGTATAACCCGAACGGGTAGTAAGACACGTTACTTAAATAAAAGATGTGTATTAGATGGTTTAGAGCCATAGCGCGCTTACTCTTTGAGTTAATCCCTGCCAGCTTTATGTTAAAATTATCTCAGACTTAGTGACACAAACGAAACAATGGTAGTTTCCAAAATAGCCTTACCCTGAATGTTACAAGGGAGCGTCCATGGACTAGTAAAGTCTCCTTTACCGCTGTGTGTCTGAAAATGGGCCCAAAGAGGGTGTGAATAGGGGTCAGGGGCGGAGGGCAAGATGTTATTTAGGCTACGTGCTCGGGAGGGTTCTGTTTTGTTTCCGCTTCAATCCCAAAGGAACATACTCTATAAACCTGTGAAGGGAGAACAGTACTTCCTTAGACAATTTTTGTTTTTTTATCACCGCATCTTACTACCTGTTCAAGTTTTACACACCCGTTTCTATGGCCGCGTGGTCTAACGCGCTACTCTCGTGTCAGACTGGATTACCGGGGAGTTGTAGGTTTTTAATATCGGTCGGGTGTACTGAGGGTGGTTTTCCCCTAAATATTTTTTTACACTATCCTTTCACGCAAATGCGGGTACACTTCCTTTCAAATATAACCTTCCTAATCATTAGGGCTAATTAGTATACAAGTGTATAACCCGAACGTATATATAAGACGCTGTGATAAAACAAAATACGTATATAAGATAATTACTCTAATGGGGTAAGGATGAGAAGGGACGTATTTTAGAGGTAATCTACCCGCATTTGCGTGGAAGGAGAGTGGGAAACAATTGAGGAAAAATATACTCTCAGCAGACCTGACCGGTATTAGAACCCCAATCTGCCTGTTAACTGCAGGCAAGCTTACCATGAGAGTGACGCCTTAGACCATTGGGCCACTGAAAGCGTGTGACGTATCCTTAACGTTCCAAAAATATATTCATTTTTATCACCGCGTCTTAGTATCCTCCCGGTTAGGATTACACGCATACTTTAATTGCGCTAGTGGAATAAGGATGAGAAAAGTAGAATTCTAGAGAAAATGTACCAGCATTTTCTTAGAGGTAGATTGAGGAAACAATTTGGGGAGGGGGGGAGGGAACATCCTCATTACATCCGACCTGGGATTAGAACCCCGATCTCCTCGTGTCCAATAATCAAGACTAAAACTAGTGTGACGCGTTAGACGAGGTAATCTCCGATGCGGGTGAATAATGATTGACGATCGTAATATTTTACTTGTGGCCTACTTTATTAATTAGGATTTATTTTACAGGTGCGAAAATGTATCTAGTATCGCATAGCCCTCATTGGTTGTCGCATGGTCTAAGGCAAAGGTCGCCAACCTTTTTAGGGCTCCGATTGACTCATAAATTTATCAAAGGCCCCGCAATTATTCATAGTTTCTCTACTATACATTTTTATGTCTGTACATCTTATATTTATTCTTTAAAATCAATCTTTCCTAAAATTCTACCCCCTAGCTTTCTACAGCCCTAATCAAATGTTTATTTTCATATTAACGGTTCAATTTTAGTTTTATATAGAATTACCGATTATAACGGTATTATAACACTCAAATATTGTTTGGAAATACTCGATTTATTTGCGAGCTTATAAGACTCAAAGAAATATTTATTTTTATGATGTAGTGGCTTTTTTTTTTACATGATTGGCTGATTATCACCGCACGGTCGACCGGTTGCCGACTCCTGGTTTAAGTCGTCACTCTCACATTGTAATGGTTAACCGGTGATGGGGAGTTCCAGGTTAGAATCCCGGCTCGATGTAAATAGCACCAATCCGTACATGTAAGTTATTAGAGATGAGACGCTTGAATCCCTGATTTCCTCAGATCCTATGAGATTCGAAATATCAGAGATTTGTAAAAACTCTGTAGTATGAAGATATTTTACAAACCTACTTTACGTTTTAAATTTTAATAAAAGACGCAAGATAATTTTTTTTATCATTTTGTCATGTGCACATCTTACTATTCGTCCGGGCTGTCAGCATATTTACACTAAGGGAAGAGGAAGGAGGAAGGTAGAATTTAGATTAAATTTACCTGCATTCGCGGAAGGGAAGAAACTTTTTAATACACCCGGCTGGGATTTAAATCCCGAGCACCCTGTTACTGTTAGATCAAAGAAGACCAGACTGACGCCTCTAGCTATGGGATGAATTTTTTTTTTTTACTACCACTGTAGAAAATTTACAATAATCCAAACACACTAGTACAAATTTCACAATTTCGTTAAAATTGGTGTGTTAGGTCTGTTAGAAAGCCAGAAGACAACTATGACTGCACACAGTGGCTGGGTATTTTTGGAATAAGTAAATGGGGGGAGTTGGACCCCTCCCACCCCCGAGGTTAAGCTTGAATAAACAGGTGCAAGGAGGTGGAATTCTTCTTCCTCGAGAGTGTGCGTGTGTGTGCGTGTGTGTGTGTGTGTGTGTGTGAGCGGGGGAGTTGAGGTTGAGCTCTGGAGGGTTGGGTGAGGGGGAAAGGAGAGGAGGCTGAAAAGGGGGGAGGGGGGCAGATGTGCCCCACCGACGATTATTCACGTGGCGAGACAATCGTCGAGCAGCTGACTGCGAGTGACGTCACTAGTAAAGTACTGGCGTGCTGTGAAACTTGACGTTTAAGGAGGGACTTCTGTTTGAATGCCAGCCAGCATTTGAGTCTTTGTTATATTCTCAAGGGCCAAGTATATTTTAGGTGCACTTTCTAAGAACACTGGTTATATCAGAGTATGACTTACAAACTCGCTTAATCTGTAGGAGCGTGCCCGATATTACAAAACAAACCCCAGCGTCTAGATATCAATCCAATCAAAGCACTAGAACAGATAAAATATGTTTTTATTTCCAACATTTACACGTGACAAGTTATTTCCGCATTAAAAGTGGCATTCTTAGCTCAAGTGGTGGCAAGAAGTGGCAGGCTTTTGGTTTTATTTCTCGCCGTGAATGGGCTAGTTTTTATAAACTAACTTTGGTAGTATCATCATGGTTATAAAAAGTACAATCATGCAATGTACTCAAATTAAGCACACACTGAGATATTTTTGTTATATACATTTTAAAGTGGAGAATAAATTTGGAAAAGAGAAACATTAAGAGTTTTAAGAATAAAAGGGCATGCATGACTCGGTGTATGGATGTTGTTGAAGCGAAGGGAGTATGTAAGGATAGGGAAGTGTGGAGAAAGTTAGTGAGGATGGATTAAGTACGGAGTTGTTTTTTTGAGGAATATGCACAGTTTCTTGAATACCCCTTGAATTATATAACAGTCCCATGGTTAATTGTAATGACAATTTCATAAGGTGTCAAAATATTGATTGCTGGTGACTTAATTATTACTCATTACCTTTAAACATTACTAACTTAATCTAGTTTACGCTGATAGGAAGGTCAGGGTTTTTATCCTGGCTGGGTGTGCTTAGGGTGGGTTTTTTTACTAAATTGTTTACCACCCTCCCCCCACGCAAATATGGCTACCTTTTCTAGACGAATATTTAGCCCACATAACAGACTCAATCTCAACCAACTGGGTGGTTTCACATCCTCCCACCAGGCAATGCCCGTGAATTATTCGTTGTTTTCCCATAAACCAACTTATGTAAAGGGAAAAGGGAGGGGAGGAAGTTAAATGTTAAGGAAATACGATGGTATTCGTCTACAGAGATGGAAAATCATTATTTGGATGGAAAAAAATACCATTTATTTTGATTTATGGTCATAGCCTTATGAATTAAGTGTTTAAAGATTGTTGTGGTTTTTACTAGAGCTAGAATTTACAAATACATGTGTTTGGAGTTTAAACATACATCGATGTAAGCGTGGACTAAACGCCAAGCTCTTCTAGTCTGGTCCTGGCTTGAATCCCAGCTAGGTGACCTTAGAATTTTATTACTTAAATGTTTTCCAGCTCTCCCTCAACGTAAATGCAAGTGCGTTTTCCCTAACTGATACCTTCCATATCACTACCATTTCAGCGTAATTAAGGTGGGTATGTAGGGAACGCGAATAAAGGGAAGTGTTTTTGCAGTTTTTATAGAAAATGTTTTTTGGACAAAAACAAAATATTGCTACAGTACGAAAAAAAGTTTAATTTTCTTCACATTGTGATATCAACATTTTTTTAATATCTGTCATGCGCATAGCGGCATTAGATGAGAATTTTTTTTAATTAAGAGAAAAAGGTTTTATTAGATTTCAGGACACCCTTGACAGAAATAAAAGAAATGTTGATATCAACATGTGAAGAAAATTTAACTCTACGTTTATACTGGAGCAATACTTTATTTATTTTGGACAAAAAAATGTTTAGTTATAAAAACTGCAAAACCACTAACCTTAACTTACCTCCACCTTAAACATGCAGATATCCCGAACGAGTAATAAAACCAGTTAATAAGATATAACCCGTGACCAGACGTGAATAGCGAGACCAACGACTCAAACTATTCGGTCACCGCGAAGCGTCCAAACGGACTGTAACAATAGATTCAATGTACTCTGGTACCATATCAATTCTTATTTTCCGTGAAGTATTTGAAATAGGCTCGAATTTAACCGTGGTCACGTCTTCCTACTGGTGAGACTATCGTAATTTATTTTAGCGTGTTCACTACAATCCCATTTTCATATGAAAGGCCCTTTAGAAAATACATACATATTTTTCTCCGGCTAAAATTAATAAAATAGTAAAATTTAACCAGTGTTCTATTGATAATATCTATCAAAAGTGGCAATTCATGTGATATTACTTATGCATACTTAAAAGTATATCAAGTAGATACATTTTATAGATGTCAGATAAGTTCCTTTCTAAGAAAATTGGACTGAACCACCCGGTATCTTGAAGCAAAAAAAAAAGAACAGCGGCGTTTATTAAGATTTTCCGCGAATGAAAGTGGATACGCCTGTCAAGATATATACGTTCATCGCGGAAATTTTGACAGATTAATTATACGGATTGATGATTTAATACAAGAATTCACAGACTTTCGAATGTAAAAAAATATATATAAACGGATTGTGGGGTAACATGAAAGAAAACTAAACATCCTTATAGATTATGGTCGGTTTCCTCATGAGTTGTAGAAACGGAATGCTTCTTTATGGAATGAGTCTAGTACCGTAAGGTAAATATATTCAGGTTTAAGAGATTTATTTACGCTTTGATATTAAGAACTCTCTTTATTATATGAGAGTCTTTTTTCAATCACTTAAGTTGATTAAAAACCAGTTTAAAATTGATTTATAATTATTATAATAAACAACACAAATACAATATTATTAGGTACTAGCTATAAAATGACTTTGAAATAATTCATCCCAGTCTTTGATATAATAAAATATTACCGAGGGTGGACATGTTATTACTGAGCGATATTTTTGATATATTCTTTAATTTGAGCTTTTTATTATATAGCACCGCTTCTTACTACCCGTTCGGGTTATACGCTTATGGTTTTTAGGGATTATGAAGATTATATTTAGAGGAATTGTACCCGCATTTGCTTGGAGATAGAGTAGGGGAAATAATTTGAAATCAAAAACCTCAGTACACCCGACCAAGATTCGAACCTTGATCTCCCCGATATCACCAGTCTAGTTTACTGCGAGAGTCGCGCGTCAGACAATGTCGCCACTAAGTGGGTTATTATCATTTGTTCCTTCTGAAAAAAAGGCGTTGATTAGACCTACATAATAAATAGTAAATTATCGTAGGCACCTGTAACTGCGATCGAACCGGTCACCCTTCTAATTCAAATCGCACCTCTCTAATCCAAGTGAGAGAAAAAAGTGAATCATTTATTTTTACAATATTATTTGCAGTAGTATTAAGGCGTAAAATAACAAATTACCATGAATATTAGAACTCCGATTTTAGTGGTTGGTTCCCTTTGAAATAAAAACACTAAATCTGACAGCAGTGACCATAACAAAGAATGAACAGTAGCCTACCGAGTTAATTGTTTTTTTCAAAACTTGAGAGTTTCTTTTTCATTTCCGTATTAATTTTTTAAATGCCAGTACTTTAGTTTTAAAGTAGTTTGAGTTAGAACAATCTAAGAATGTTTGGAATTACTTTTTATTAAACTACTGGAGGAACCAAAGTCTCGTCTAGAAATGCTGACTCAGGTAAAAGGTCAAACCCTAAACGTTAGCGTAAGGAAAAAGGTAATTTTAGAAAGTTAACGAGATATTTTACTTAATTTTTTTTAACAAATTAGTATTTATTTGTAATTGTATTAGTTAAGTTGGGAATTTAGGAGACGTAAGAAAAGGTCAGTGTTTTTGTAGTTTTTGTATCAAAACATTTATTGGTCAAAATTAGTTAAATATTGCTTCAGTAGGCCTACATAGTGGAATTTTCTTCACATGGTGACTTCAACAGTTCTTTAATATCTTGTCAAGGGTGTACAGGAATTTAATGACCACTTTTTCTATTCATTTAAAGAGTTAATCATCTACTGGCTCTATGTTCCATGTTAGATATTCAACAAATGTTGATATAACCATGTGAAAAAATTAAACTCTGTACTGGAGCAATATTTGATTTTATTTTATTTTGGCCAAAATAATGTTTCACTATACAAACTGTAAAAACACTGGAGTTTTCTCGCATTCCATACATCCCCACCTTAATCACAGGAACTTATGTTATGCAACAGTTTGCATTATTTTATATGTTAGTTTAGTTAGATCATAATCCACCATATCCTAATACTTAATTTTAAAAAAAGTTATATATTTTAATGTTATCTTTTAACAATTTCTCTAGCACGCTATAATAAAACAGAATGTTTGTTATAATAGAATGAAATATTTTAGCTTTTTATTTTATCCAAAATATTACATTAAAATATAGGCCTATACAAAAAAAATCTAATCTAGACAGTGGAAAGAGTTTAACAAAATAATTTCAAATATTTTATCTATCATATAATTATATCAAATGCTATTTTTAAATCAACTAAATTTTTTTATTAACTTAATAGTGACCCAAATGTAATTGGAAATGTAGACATTAGTTCTCAATCTTATTTTAAAAGTTGAATTACTTTTTTCTTCTTTCTTTCTTTAATATAGCTATGGTAAACTTCACTTGTAAGTAGAATAGAGAGTGAAATTGCAATCACGGAGAATTGGCTGTAAGATGGTTTATAAACTTTTGTTTTATTCCGTAGTTTTAAAATTTACAGCTTTTAAAAATAAAAGTAAATGTTTATACAGTTTTTGTATACCTTTAATCAACAATGAAGACTTTCTAATCGAAATAAATTAGAACAAAGTTTTGTATTTTACTCTCCGCTGGATATGAATTCGTATGATTACATATTTTATGTGTGTGTGTGTGTGTGTGTGTGTGTGTGTGTGTGTGTGTGAAGAGGATTTTTTTTAGATTAATTGAATCCTAAAATATTTACATGAACTGAAGACTTCCGGTCTACAGGCGTGAACATGCCCAATCATTTTTTAGCACCACATCTTACTACCCTCTCGGGTTATACACTTATTTATTAATTACGCTAATGGGTTAGGGATAAAAAAATGTTTAATTTAGAGGAAGTGTACCCACATTTCAGTGGAGAGAGAGAGAGAGAGAGAGAGTGGAAAACCATTTAGAAAACACCACCCTCAGTACACCCGATCAGAATTGAACTACGATCTCACCTTCATCAGTAGTTTAGTATATTGCGTGAGTAAAACACCTTGGACAATGCGACCATCGAAGCGGGATCATTCCGAAAAGTTTTACTATATTTTTAGGTGGGAAGAATATTATTATATTGTGCGCTATATATTTTGTATTAAATTATTTATTGATTTTTTTTATCCATAGATGTTATAAAAAAACAAATCTTTTTCATTAAGACAGTTGCAGTTTATTTGGGATTTAAGAAATAACATTTTAGATGGCACAAAGTAATATATTATATAAATATCAAACCAAGCTTTTATTTTATTTATTTATTTATTGTAAAATGTAGTCTCATTTTCCTTTATTACGGTGTACTGTTACTAATGAATTGCTAATAAGTATTAAACCTTTTTTAAAGTTATGGATCCTAAAAATACTAATTTTTTTATTAACTGCTAAGTTGTTTTATATTGACGAACAAACTATAATAGTCACGTGTAAAAAGTCATCAGTCTGCTCTATTCTAGTTTCCTCATAACGGGGAGACCAGGGTTCGAATTCCAACCAAGTGCTCTGAGGTGTGTGTGTGTGTGTGTGTCCACAATTGTTTCCCGTTTCCTTCTTCACCAAAGTTTGTGAAAACGTCCACTAAATGTTGGGTAAATTTTAGCATTAGTAAGACGTGCGACACGAACAAAAATTTGTATTATCAAAATTGACCGTACTGGTATTGAACTTGTACCCGGGAACCAGTGTTCGATCTCAACTTCCAAGATAAAGATAGCTCCCCATTCCTTCTAGAACATTTTTTGTAACATTATTTTAGTAAACCTACTCTCCCCTTTCCTCTTAAATTAAGGCATCCTTATCTTCTCACAAAATAAGTTGAAGTCTAGTTCTGCATTCAGATTAGTCAGTGGCCTAGTTAGCTAACGTGCTAGTTTCGTGTTGAGCTAGACTGCCGCGGACGGGGAGATCATCAAGGTTCGAATCTCGTTCGGGTGAACTGGGGGGTGGTTTTCCTAATTGGTTTTCCACTCTCCCTCCAAGCAAATGCGGGTTCACCTCCTCTATATTCAAACTTCCCAATTCATAACCCATTAGCGTAATTAGTCGATCGGCGATTTTTTTTACACTATTAATGGTTTAATGGATCCAAGTTTTCCTTGGTGTGTTCACCTAGAAGTTTTAACACAGAGTAAGTATTGCTAAATTCCCATAAAGTAAACTTACTTAACTTACTTTCACCTCATTACCCGACTTTCATCCACAGAGGAAAACTTCATGGCAAAATTTTACATACAAATTGTTTTTTCTAAAAAAAAGAAAACTCGGCAAAACCTTCCAATCAACAAACGGAAACGTGAACACAAGTTAAACAGGATGAACATCCTTGCATCCTTTTTTTGTTAAGAGATTGGGATTGAAGGGAGGTGAATCTAATGTTAGCTTTCTAATTTAAACACTGCTTACAAACTCGCATTAAACATCTTGTTCAATCTTCAGCGACTTAATATCCGTGCTTGATTCGGACTAAGGAGTTTAGGGTCTGTATCTCCTGTTTGATGCATGGGTTTTCCATCCTCTTTCCAGGTGAATTACACGTTCTGCTTATCTTGTTTACTTTTACTATAAATCTTGTATAGCCAGCTAACATGCATTTGCAGTCCGATTTATATATAAAGGAATATTTTTGTCAGTTTTAAAAGCTACTAAAATAATTTTCACATATTCATACGTGAAGTAATTTGATCTGAAGATGTCAATTTCTATAGATAATACTTACTTAAGAAATCGTATTAATTATTTATTTATTTGAGATATTTAACGTGCCCTTTCTGAACCGGCTGATTATATCAGCACACGTGAATTTCTATGAGTGAGCGTGAAGGGCCTACCAATTTTACCGGGAAAGAGATTTCCACATGTTTTCCACGGTTATTTTGCATACCAAAAATTGACATGTGACCGATGGCTTTACTTTCCCTCCGAAGAAAGCTGCGCTACGTATTTTTTATCAATTAAGAAAAATCCGTTGATTCCAGCTGGTTTAGAACCCACGACCATCAGACCCTGACGCGAGCACTTATACCCCGTAACCACAGAGGTATACCAAAATTCGTATTTCTAATGAGGTAAAATGTCATGAAAAAAGATTTGTCTGTGTTCCCTAAAAGTTCGTTTCTATTTAAATTAAAATTGGATATCTATTTTTAACTGACACAATTAAGTAACTAGTCCAAATTATTACTACAAAATTATATAAAATAGCATTATATATTATATTTAGGTTTGAGAACACAAGAGTAATTTTAAATATGGGATTTTTCATGCAAATGCGGGAACATTCCCTCTTAAGAGGCTACACTCCTCATCTCTACCCATTTAGTGTAAATAGATGGATAGTCCGGACGGATATTCAGACACTTTGTAGGCCTACAAAATTAAATAATATAATGCTCTAGAATAAAGTTAGTAAGTTGGGTACTAACATAATATGTGTACTCAGAACGTTAACGCTATATATTTAAAGTTATAGGCTCTAAAAAGCAACATTTTCATTAAAACTGTCGCTAGAAGGACGATGAAAGATCACGCCACATGATTTAATAAACTAATTATTTATTGAGTAGTCCACTCTTTTTTTACCCATTTTATTTTTCCACAATTCTCAAGGTGAGGATGTAGATAACACGAGTTTCTCCCCCCTCCGCCCCCCCCC
>CABFWO010000760.1:156043-170988 GCA_902155825.1 Timema genevievae
CTGTGAAACTCACTGAGGTATTTTTTTTTTCATTCTCAATTGTTTCTTTTGGTATTGTATCCTGCAAATTATTCCGGGATGTCCTCATTTAATTACCCTAGTGCGGTAAGGATAAGACAGATAGAATTCAGAAGAAATGTACTGACACTTTCCTGGAAAAAGAATGAAGAACATTTCTTTTAAAAACAGCTTAAGAACACCCTTTCAAGATTATAACCCCATACCCCTCTACCACCAACATACAAGACTGGAAAACTTGACGTTTAGTTCGCGTATTCACCGATTTAGACTAATAATACTCACAACAGCAATCAATTCTTAACCTAGGGTAAGATTTTTAAAAAAATTGTGAGTTTTTTAATTTAATCTTATATATTATTTAAAGTTATATTATTAGGAGATACCTTTTAACAAAAGGATTATATTAATGTATTAATTTAGGGGTCCGGGACTAGGAGAGTATAAAGATAAAATACAGTCACATTGCTTGGAAAAGGAATGGAAAAAACTAACACATTTATAAACCACGTGTTGAAAAACATCTGGATTCCCCCCGAATGAGATTCGAAAATAGACCTCCCAGTCACCGGCAATCCAATGCGTTACCAATCTGATGCCTTAAACTGCGCTACCATCGGTGTACCTGTGTGTTAGGTTAGAATGTTTAAATCAATATTAATAATCAAAAGCTACAAGAGAAAATATTAACTAATTTCCTTAAAGTATTCGTAATTGTTACTAAGACATGACCCGCATCGATGGGCACATGGGCTAAGGCGTTAATTCGGTTTGATATGATTTTCCGGAGATGGGAAGGTCAGAAGGTTCGAATAGCAGTCGGATTTACTGAAGGTGGCTCTTACTAAAACGTTTTATCCACTCTCCCTCCAAGCAAATATAGATATAAGTTTCCACTCAAGTTATACTTTTACTAATCCCAATCCCGTGATTAAATTCAGATAGCATGAACGGGTAGTAAACAATAATTTGTATTCGCTCTAAGTTATGCTTATTCTGGCGGTTCCACTGTAGATATCCAAACAAACAAACAAATAACATAAACGAAACAAATTAAATTCTGTTCGCAAGTTCAGTATTCACCATCCTGACTATATTTATATGTGTGTGTGTACACACACACACACACATCATGCATCCAGCTATCAGCGAAACATCTTCTCTCTTCATTCGCTGGAACTACCCGGGTTGTAAAATGTCCCAAATTTAATTAGACGCTATGCAACATAGTTCGAGTCCGGTTTGACGATTAGTTGGCTTGATAGGAAGAGGGGGGGAAAGGAAGAGGAGAGAAACATGTTGGTAAAAGGGGGAGGGGTGGTGGCTCGACAGGACAGGAGGCTAGGAATGTTGGATGGAACAAGACCGATTAGTAAAAAGTTGCACTAACCTACTTGTGAGTCGAATACCGTCGATAACAATGTTGGTTTCTGTTCTTGTCGTGGAAACTTGAAGGTGGGATGGAAGGGGACGGGAGAAAAGTCCAGTGTTTTTTTGTTTTTTTTTGCAGTTTTTATGGCAAAATATTTGTTTGGCCCTAAATAAATAAAATATTGCTCCAATACGAACATAGAATTGAAATTTCTTCACATGGTGATATCAACAATTCTTGAATATCTGTCGTGAGCATAGCGGCATTAGAAGAGAAACTTTTTGAATGGAGAGAAAAAAAAATTGTCATGAAATTACAGAACACCCCTGGAAGATATTTCACAACTGTCGATACCAACGTTTGAAAAAAAAATTAAACTATGTTTCTACTGGAGAAATATTTTATTTATTTTATCCACAATAATGTTTTGACATAGGAAAAAAAAAATACTGCCTTTAACACGCGGGTCCTACACTCAAACATTGAGGAATTATATAAAATCATATTATTAATAATATTTTCGGAAGGTTTTTGGACCACAAAACACCACGCCCTTTCATTCTCATTCGGTGACGCTCAGGTAACTTTCAAGAGAATGTAACTATAGAGTATCAAATGAATTTAAGTAATGAAACTTTGTAGGGAGGAGGATGTAAGATATGATCCATATACCTGTCAAAGCTAGTGCAGACATGAACCCGGTTCTCCGTACTGTCAGCAACTAACAATAGAGAATCAATGAAATGTTGGAAAAAGGGTCCACAAAAGATATTGAAACAGTGTGGCGTGTCTGAAAGCACCTAGAAAACATTTCCCCACTTACACCCCACTCCCGCGTCAACCACCCTCAAACGCATGAAGAACACACCATGCCATATCCATCCGAAGAATGAAACAAAGTTTGTTTTCATAAAATAAAAATAAAACAGATGGGTTTTTTTTCGTTGGAGACCACACCCAAAGATGTGTCCATAATAGCGTTTTACTTTCTTCTAGATTAACTCGAAACGTTGCTCAACACTATTTTTATATTTAATTCCAAAAAAATAAACTAGTAAACATTCATTTTCTAATTTGATAAAAGGTTTTATAAGATTTTTTTTTACAGCATCGTAATTTGGTTTTTTTAACACCACTTCTTACTAAACCGTTCGGGTTATATTTGTACTAATTACGCTAATGGTTTTAGGGATTATAAAGGTTATGTTTAGAGGAGGTGTACCCGCATTTGCGTGGAGGGAGAGTGAAAATAATTTTAAAAAAACCACCCTCGGTACACCCGGCCGAGATTAAAACCTCATCTCCCCGTCATCGGCAGTTTAGTCTACTGCGAGAGTAGCGCGTTAGACCACTCGACCACCAGAGTGAGTGGTTGTATTTAAATGATGATTATTCCTATTAATTAATTCTTGCGTTTGTAAACCTATGTAGAGCTATCTTTCTTAACATATTCGAAATAATACAATTTTGAAATAACTTATTATTTCTTAATACTTTTTGATACGGAGTCAAATAATTACAGATTAGTTGATCACATGACTAAAGAGGCCAATAGATTATAATATCACGTTTTTAATATACGCATACCAACTCAGTTAGATTTTTTCAGAATGGCGTAACAGGAAATAAATCTCCTTGTGATGAAGATTGGTATCGTGAATCAACTTCTTTACTTGGAAAAAAAAAATTGGTATATTTTAGTTATGCGAGCGCTTTCGATACCTTTTTTTTTCAACCGATACATTTTTTTTTCCAGAGTTTATTTTGTGTACCGTGTCTTACTAATCATTTTACTACTCATTTTATAGAAAAATGTACCATCAATCACTTAGAGGGAGAGTAGAAAACCATTTAGGAAAAAACTACCCTTAGTACACCTAGCAGGGGTTCGAAACCCGACATCCCCATTGTCGGTAGTTCAATCTATTCTGAAAGTAATGCTTTGCATCAGGTGATCATATATAAAATTATAGGCTATATAAGCGTTTTTTAGGTATATAATGTACTCTACGTGAACCGAATGATCATATCAGTACACGACTTGTAAACTGGATCAGATTTAGAATAGACACCAAACCTAGCCCCCTGCCTCGTTAATTCATCCCTGTAAAAGGGGGAAACAAACATTTCATCAATTCAACATTTCAACATTTTTTCGGACATGTTGGGAATTGAGCCTGGGACCTTTAAATTTGTAGGCAGACACACTAATGACTGAGCTAAGGTGCCGGACTGTATTACTGTTAAAATATTGAGAAAATTAATTGCTTTTTTTTTAATGTGGCCAATTTTTTGTAAATTTTAGAAGCTACCATTTTTTGAATACATGTATTATTTTACCAAAATCTCAATGTTATATGTTTAAGTGCATATATTTAAGTAGACCCTATATAATATATATGTTTTGTTGTGTTTTTAGCTACTAACATTCCAAATATCAGCTATCTATGACAATTAATTGCCAGACAATTTTGATATGTAGGGGGAAAATTGAGTCTTTGTAGGCTCATTTAATATGTATGATTATTATTAGGTGTTCTGTCTTACGGCAGGTCAATTCCTTTTGTCAGTGAATTTAGACCGCCAATGCGTCCTGTCCTCTGCCTCCTCCTTCAGCTCCCAGGATTTTCTTATTTCCTCCAAGTAATCCAATATTTGAATCCTCCTCCTTCCTAAGTCCCTCTTTCCCTCAACCTTTCCTTTTATGACGTCGTATATGTATAAATAAAACTAACATTATAATGAATACTGTATATACCATTGGGAAAGACATTTAAAATTATTAATCAAACTAAATTTTGTCTCCGAATAGCTATATGTCTTTGTCTAGGTTTTGTAAAAATTCTGATTATAATATTACTGTATACAATATCTATCAATGCTTGTAAATGTTATCCTTGTTGTCATCGTCATATCCATTATTTATTATCAAATATTTTTCGTAATTAACTTTATATGCTAAATAGTATATACATTAATCAACTTCAAACTAATTAAAGATTTTTCATAAACAAAAACTTTGACAAAGTACAAAGAACAGTTATAAAATAAAACCTGTTTCAACAGAATAAACTTAAAATACTGTTTAGCCTCGGGTCCCTAAAACTTCCAGATCGAATTCAATCAAAGTTGTTTGCTTGGAGAGCTACATTTATTTAAATATATTTGTTCGGATTGATATATTAATGGGTTTGGTATCTTGATTTATTGATTTGTTTAAAATATCGATTTATTTTAAGCACCTGGTCTTACTTACCATTTGGGTTATACGCCTACGTACTAATTACACTAATGTGTTAGGGATTAGGAAGATTGAATTGATAAGAAGTGTACCCTCATTTACGTGGAGGGAGAGTGGAAAACCATTTAGGAAAAACAATAATCATTACACCCAACCGGGATTGAACCCCGATCTCGTCGTCTTCGCGACAGTCTAGTCCAACACGAGATCAACGCCTTCGACCATGCAGCCATCGAAGCGGGTTGTTTTTAGAAAAATTAATTCATTAATAATAATAATAATATATTCGACCACACATATCTAAAACCTTTTTATTTTTACAAAGACATCTAAAGAAATACATATTAATATTTTGATTTAACCTTATCTATCACGAGCGTTTCAACATTAATAAAATTAACTGTAGACTATATCACGTGCACTTTGTGTTATTTTTAATAGCTATATAAGAATAATTTAACCACTTTATAAACCAGTAGTTCTGTGAGCAGTTGACCTCGCCTCCTCCATTCAAAATGAACTAAGTACATGTCATGCTCATATCTATACTATAATCTTAAGATATAAATTTGGATTTCAATTTGAAATACCTCCCAAATTTCTCCTTGAAATTGAAGTAGATATTTTTCCTTGGTGATCAAGTCAGGAAGAAAGCAAATGACTACTATAGTCAATAGTACATTTTATTCATAGAATAGCCGTTGTTCACGTAGTTTGAGAAGTCAGTTTCACAATGAGTAAGAATAAAAAAATTAATAAGCAAACATTTGACCTAGGTTCAAAGAATATCCCTGCCAAATTTCTTCAAGATCGGTAACCGCTCGGTGTAGCGTGGTCTAATTGAATCTTGGTCGGGTGTACTGAGGGTGTTTTTTTTTAAATAATCAAAATGTAGTTCTTAAACTAGTGTTAGTATTTCTAAATAATGTGATTTATAAAAAATTCTATTGAAATCGGACTCGAAATTTTGATATATGTCCACGTTTCATGACCCCCTGAAACCAAAAACTTTGCTTTTTCGATGCCGTCTGTCTGTCTGTCTGTTTGTACCTTGGGCTAGAGCAGAAACACATTTTAACGATTGGACTAAAACTTGGTATCTAGGATTTTCATAAAGTCCCCCTGATCATTTTTTTAAATTAGATATTTAACCTTAAAATTAAGGGTAGTTTACTGAAAAGTAAAAAGAGATAGAATCAATTTTACTAAAATCCGTTCTAATGAATGATTAAATTTTGTATATATTATTATTATTATTATTATTATTATTAGCACCGCGTCTTACTACCCGTTCGGAAATTTTGTATATAGACATTGTTCAACATTACAAACAAAATGGCAATTCTCGATTTCCCATAAAGATTACTTTAAAGGCACTTTAAAGAAGCGTAAATTATCCATTTTGATCGTATATCCGTAACTATTTGAGATACAAAATGACTTATCATTATAAAGTTGAAGTAGGCCTACTGTTAAAATTTAAAAAAATATTTTAACTTTAAATGTATTTTTATCAAACCAATCATTTATCAGCTGTCAGCAAACATTTATATATTTTATGGAGCACTCTTAATTATAGAAATTGCTCGTTATGTTCTTTGGTGGACAAAAGACGCTCCTCTTTTCTCAATTTTCCTGTAACATTGCATAAAATTTCATTTATACACTTTGATTGAATGTTTCGTTTCACAAATCTTACCCGATTTTAGTAAATGTCTCTATTAATTAGTTTATTTTTTTCTATAACTATTAAATGTGTCCTTGTATCGTAATCTGTTCTGTAGCAATCGTCCTGTTTTAGTATAACCTCAATATTCACAGCATATGTGACCCCCGGGTTGTCCTGGTCGTACTACTAACAAGAGCTCATATTGAGAACCCCCTTCCCTCACCCCTTCATACTCCCACAATCTCTCACAACCCACACCCCCTCCCCCTCCATAATATCAAGGCCATCCGAGTCCAAACAACCCCTCTCTTTGGTAGCAAGGTTTAAATACCAACATCCTTTTTATTAGAGGGACCAGGCAGGGGCACACACCAAAACAATTCAAACTTTTTTCCCACCAACCCCTTTTATTCCCTCCCGTTTAATAAAAACGTCCTCTCCCCCCTCTCTCTCTTTTCTATCTTCTTTGCAAGGCCTTGATACAAAAGGCCGCAGCAGGTATGGTTCCACCACATCAAAGACTATGAGCCGTGAAGGGAAACCACCCATATGGTAGGGCGATGAAATTAGTGATGTGAAGATATTCCAGACAAAATGGCAGAAAGGTTTTTTTTTAATATGGCTGTGAAAGGGTCTAAAATATATTTTGTCATGCTTGCGGTTTTTATTTTAACGTGGTGGTAATATTTCCTGACTTGTTGTGTTTGAAATAGTTTCACTTTTTTTTTATTAGGGGTTGTCTGAATGCTTGAAAATTCGAGTCCAGTTTTCATAGCTGCTCGAACTCGGACTTGAAGATTTTTTTACAAAACTCGAAGAATTTGAGTACTCAGGATTTTCGATCTTTTTCTCTAAAAATTCCTAAGTTTAATTTATATTCATTCAATTTTATGAGCAAATACATTTTATTGATATTTCCTTTTGTCTAGTTAAAAAAATTACAGTTATATTAATTTTATTTAAAAATTCAACTTTGTGTGAATAACTTATCAATTAAAAAAAAGTTACTAAAAATTATATTTTTACTTTATTATGATCTATGGATCTATTAGAAAAATTCAACTTGAAATATTTACTGTGCTAATATTGTTCTATATTTACTATCCAAACTCTAAAATAGCTCGTTTACATTAAAACTCGACTCGAAGAGAAAAATATTTACTTGCATACACCTAGTATTTTTTTCTCACAATACACGAAAATTTTAAAAGTATAAATAATGTATAAATGCCCGTAAATGAAAAATTAGTAGCTAAATGATTCTTATGATATTTTATTACAAATATATATATTTATATTATATAATATACAAGCTGAGTATTTGTTCACATTATCTATATTTTCTATTTTCGCAAAATCGAAATTGACACAATAATATAGCTTTGGTAGATTGGCAAAATTATCGTGAAAGAAGCTACCCTAAATCAAACAAAGAACATTCCTTCCATCGTTTACAAAATTGAAATTATTTTAACAGACTGCACCATGGTATCGATAAAAATTAAGATTGGTTTGTTTTTGTTTACCTTTTCGACCAGCTTCGGAAATCATAGATGTTGGGAAAGTATTAAAGTAGCTATACACCCCCACACCCCTAAAAAAATCTTAGCCTATGCGCGTCACAAATTTGGTTCAGATCTGCCGATTCGTTCGAAAATTGTTAAGACATACCCACTTGAATAATATCGTAGCCTTAACCTTTTAACATGTATTTGAAAAATTGTAAACAAAAATAAAGACGTCCCCCTAGTCTTACTAGCAGTCAAAGCTAAATATATTTTAATTACTCTATACTCTAATGAAGGTAGAATTTATATAAAACTAGCAATCCCTCACGGCGTTGCTCGTGACCCACTGTGGTATTAGAATTATATAAGCCCCCCTCCCCCACTCACACACACAAAAATGGTTTAGAATTACGGCCGATTTCGTACAAAAAAAATTTCCGATGAGGATGCGGCATAAAGTTATCTCTGAAACTAAATTCTAAACCAAATTAACAATATTTTCTTCAAAAATTTGTTAAAAATAGCCTAATTAAAAAACTAACTAAAAATTTAAAAATCCGGCTTCGAGGTGCATTAGGACCCCCTTCCATCTACCTATTTTAAAAATGTCAGATCTCTGCGTGCCGTAGATTTGGCTGCACATCACACACAAACAAACACACACACAAACACTTCCTTTTATTATTATATTATATATTATTATATAAAATAACACCCTCAATACACCTGACATGGTTTCGAATCCTGAACTCCCTATCACCGGAAAACCAGATTATACCCCAATTTTTATTATGAATGGACAGCTAATAATAAGCTTACAGATATACTTCCACGTATTTATACGTCAAGCAAGCTATGTGATCTGTAGCTATCACTTTTGATAGATATTATCTACAACTATAAAAATAACACTAGCACACATTTTGTTTATCACCACGTCTTACTACCCG
The DNA here is from genome assembly GCA_902155825.1 of Timema genevievae. Lineage (NCBI taxonomy): Eukaryota > Metazoa > Arthropoda > Insecta > Phasmatodea > Timematidae > Timema > Timema genevievae. Next base: position 164,802 of record CABFWO010000760.1, read on the forward strand.
TTCGAGTTACATGCTTATGTACTAATTACGGTAATGGTATAAGGGATTAGATAAGTTATATTTATAAGAGATATACCCGCATTTGCGTGGAAGGTGAGTGTAAACCCATTTTAGAAAAACCACCTTTAGTACACCCGACAGAGATCGAACCTTGATCTCGTCATCGACAGTCTCGTCTACTGTGAAAGTAGCGCTTTAGACCATGCGGCCACTGAAGTGGATACTAGTAATATTGTAAAGTATTATCAAGGTTGACAAAAAAAAATTCGTATTTTCTAAAAGGCGATTCAAATGTCCGTTTATAAGAAAACCCAGGCATACATGAGCCTGACATTTAATCCGTACCCTAAAATTAATTAATTCGGGTAGTTTAATTATAGACAAGGTGGTGCACCTGTGGTTATCTTCACTATTTTTTTTCCAAGACGCACGTGATGTAAGATTTATCAAAACTCAAAAGCTGCGCAAGTTTCACCGAACGAACCAATTCCTCGGAGAGAAAATAATAAGAAATGGAAGATGTCCAACTGTGGAAGTGTCGTGACGAAGAATTAAAACATCGTTTGTTGAAAAAAGTTTCCTTACAAAAGCTAGGACGATCGGTCGTGTTGTTTTGTTTTTTTCAGGACGTCGTTTTAGATAAAAGAATAATCGTGCGAGTCCATTAGTTATGGAATGGTATCAAAATGTAATGAGAAAGACTTACATTAAAACGCGTGCATCCGTTTCCGTCAAAATATCGAGTCCATTTTTATTGGCTGTTTGTATTATCATTGAAATAATGCTAACATGTATCGCCCACTTTACACAGTATATGGCTGAAATCATTTGAGGAGTACAGGGGAAAAAGGGGGAAAGGTCCCAAGTTTAACTCTAATCAAGTTAGTGCTGCCATATGTTAAACAATCGTGAGACCTTTATAAGCTACATTAGATTATAGTTTAGAGCGTTATCCGTTATATTTAAATAATTAAAAAATAATAATTGCTGGGTTATTTATGGGTTTTGAGATATAAAAGTTTTTGTCCTGGAAAATATGTTTTATCACAAATTGTTTGTGTATAATAGGCATCACTGTATAATTATATGTGTGTTTATTTTAATTAGAAAACCACCCGCTTCGATGGCCGCGTGGTCTAACGCGCTAATCTCTTGTTGGACTAGACTGCTACAGAAGACAGAGGAGATCGGGGTTCGATCCCGGGTGGGTGCACCGAGGGTGGTTTTTTTTTACTAAATTGCTATACACTTTCCCTTCACTCAAATTCGGGTGCACTTCCACTAAATTAATCCCTAGCCCATTAGTATATAAGCATATAGCCTGAACAGGTAGTAAGACGCGGTGCTAAAAAAGTAATAAAACAGGGCTAAGTGTTTATATATATATATATATAGTCAATTATGTTTCTAAGCACAACGTTTTACAACCCGTTCGAGCTGTGAGCATATTATCTAATTACGCCAATGATGGGGAAGTAGAAAGGTTTAATATAGACTAAGTATACCCGCATTTGCTTGGAGAGGGAGAGTTGGAAAAGCATATAGTAAAACAAGTTTCAGTACACCAAACTTGAATGTGATCCCCGATCTCCCCGTAATTGGCAGTCCCAGTCTATTGCCAGAGTGACGCCTTAGATTGTTCGACCATCGAAGTGCGTATATAGTTTTAAAAAAAACAATTAACTACCTAGCTCGGTGATCACGGGGACAAAAAGTACTTTCCTCGTTTCATTTGGTTTTCTCAGTGACATTGATGTCATGGTTTGAATCCCACGGAGTGAAAAATTGAGGTGGTATTCTTTAGATGTTTTTTCTTACTCACACGGTACACAAATGCGGGTACATTTCTTATAAACTATACCAACCACATTAACGTGTAATATGGACGGGTAATAAGTTAAAGATTCGACAGTGCACATATTAGAACCAACCTATAATTTCACCATGATACTTTTTTTTTGAGGTGTGGGTGGTGGGAGGGTGGCGTGGACGACACCACGGATAATCGAAACATATACTCTTTCAAATTAGTGGAAAGGTATTTTTTTACCGAATGAGCCGTTAGTTTCGGACTAACATAACACGACCCACCTCGGTGCCGTAGTTGGCTAACGCGCCAGTTGTGTTGAGCCAGACCATCGAGGACGGGGAGATCGAGGTTCGAATCTCGGTCGGGTGAACTGGGGGTGGTTTTTCCTAAATGGTTTTCCACTCTCCCTCCACGCAAATGCGGGTTCATTTCCTCTAAATTCAACCTTACCCATTCCTAATCCATTAGTGTAATTAGTACTTAAGCGTATAACCCGAACGGGTAGTAAGACGCGGTGCTAAATAAAATAAAAAAACATAACACGTATGGTAATCCCTCATATGTATCACATAGTGCTATAAGATATAACTGTCGAGCAGAGAGTGGATAGCGCGTGCTTGGAGGGGAAACAGGAGATGAAAGGGGGGAAAAAATCTGTAGGGTGTATGGGATGCTGCGCCACCGCTGGTTGCAGCACCTGTCCACCCCCAAGGAAGGAAGGGGGGGGGGGGAAGAGGAATATCACCGGTCGCTTCCCCTAGACGTTTACACCACGTGTTGGCTTGGATTACTTAAGGTGGGACTGTAGGGAACGCGAGTTAAGGGCAGAATTTTTTTTAAAGTTTTTATAGCAAAAAAAAGTTTTGCTCAAAATAAATCAAATATTTCTTCAGTAGAAACATAGAGTTTAATTTTCTTCACTTGGTGATATCAACAGTTGTTGAATATCTGTCATGAGCATAGCGGCATTAGATGATGAACTTTTTTAAATTAAGAGAAAAAGTTGTCATTAAATTCCAGGACACCCTTGACAGATATTCAACAGCTGTTGATATTACCATGTGAAGAAAACTAAACTCTAGGTTTCTACTTGAGAATGATTTAATTTATTTTAACCCCAAAAAAAATTTTTTTATATAAAAATTGCAAAAACAATTACCTTTTTCTTGCTTTCCTTACACTCCTACCTTAAACTTCTACCACCTTAATCTTAGAGGTACATGTTTTACAAGATACCAACTATAATGTTTGACTCGCTTTTTTTTTTCTGCTTCACGTTCTTACAACTGGATTGAAAAACACATAACGTACGTTAGAAAGCAAATCTAAGGCCCACTTTGGTCCTAAGGCAGGGGTCGGCAACCAATTATACACGTCATAAAATCGTATCATCATTAAAAGTCAATATTTGTGTCTTATAAACTCAAATATTAACAAGTATTTTCAAATAATATTTAAGTGTGATCAAAATAACCTTTATCGATCATAATCTGTAATTTTATATGAAAATTGAATAGTTTTAATATATCCGCTTCGGTGGCCGCATGGTCTAAGGCAATGGTTGGCAACCGTTTTAATAGTGTTATGCCGAATTAATAATGCAAAGTCGATCAGCATGCTAGCCAACCTAAACCCACCCATTGTTTCTATTTTTATATTTGTTAACTATTACAACTAATGAAACAAATTTAAGTTGATCTTGTAAAATTTAAGTGTAACAACATGTTTACAGATCGAATACATTAAGTAACTAATGTTTCTTGACTATTTAATATTTTAATATGAATCAGAATAAGTACAAAAGTTATAAATGTGTTCACGCAAAATTTAAATTCTGAAGACATTATCATAAAATTTCGAAACATAACAATATAATCATTGAAACATAAAACACGTTATTAAAATTATTATAAGCATCAATGGTTTTAGTTAAAAATTAAGGTTTTATATTATTTTTATTCAAATCGCTCAGCGTGCCACTCTTGGTACGAGAGCTGTAGGCTGCCAACCTCTGGTATACAAAAAAATCAAAAGTAGAGTGAAGAATTTATAGGTGATCTCGAGCCTTTGTTAAGTCTAAAAGTCGAACGGGGCTCAAAAGATTTGCTGACCCCTGGTCTAATGCATCACTCTCGTGACAACCTAAACTGCCAATGACGAGGAGATTGGGGTTTGAACCCTAGTCGGGTATATTGAGAGTGTTTTCCCCAAAGAAAGTACAACCATTTATTTTGCGGCAAAAATTGAAAGTTACTTTATTATATTGTTAGAACTATATTATCCGTAGTAGGGATAGCTTAATTTCACATGATTCTAAGTATGAATCTGTGAAATTAAATCCAGTGACTTTTCTAGTTTTTAATAAAATTTGATTCTAGGCCTATAGCTGTTTCTGTTTAGGTATATGACACCTAAGTATTTGTTAAGCAGCACTGATATTTGACATATGGTGTCAAGCTAGATGGCTGGAAGATATGTCTTTGTTTTAATTACCTTAAAGATTGTTTCCTAGTGCTGATAAAATCAACCTATAGCCTCCTGAATAATATAATGGAGTATCGCAGCTTTAGATACCACAAGTTCGGTCCCAAAGGGTCTTTAAAATAACTAACTATTAGTTTCTGTTTGTATTTTTTACACGTAGATAATATTGACGCTAGTTTTTAGGGCACTAGTGTTGGCTGTAACCGAAGTATCGCGAATAAGTATCGCATTGATTGTTGACGTCAACCTTATTATTAGCACCGCGTCTTACTACCCGTTAGGGTTAATCGCACTTACACTAATGTGTAATGGTAGGGTGATTGTGAGACGAAATGGAGGACCTACAGTTTAACGTGGGATCCGAACCACGTTGGAGGCCTGGCGTTCCACACATTCACAAGCTGTGATTAATACATGTCTTGTCAGAGGTGAAGGAAGGGTTTGACAATCAGATAAATCTGTGCCGGGACCTAGGATTGAACCCCGGATCCCCAGCACATAAGTCCGAGACCTTACCCCTAGACCGCCAGGTCAACTATGACGTCAACCCTCAGAACCAATCCAAAGAGATAGCTAGTGCTGTAAAGGTCAAAATAAGTATTATGGCAAAGTGGTGAGGTGTTTTCAAGGTCGAATAAAACAGTGGTCTCCATCTAGAGGTCAAGTTAACGACTGTTGATTACTCTTGAAGTCGACAAAGCGAGACCAAAGTGACAACGAGTTACACTTCATCAACTTCCTAGTGTTGTTGGCGCTGCCAGATGTTACAATCCAGCCACGGCTTTTTTTTTCGAAAGTGATTATTTAATAATATTGTTTGTTCTTTATTTGAGGTTTTAACTTACACTTTCTTAACCAAACTATTATATATTCACAAGACCTACAAACTAACTAAACTCAAGGACAGACAGACCCGATCCTCCACTCGTTAATTCAATTTGAAAGCGGAAGCCCCCAATTCCATATTTTTCGGCCATTCTGAGTGTTGAATCTGGGACCCCTAGTTCAGTGAACAATTGAGATAAGTTGTCGGACAAAAATATGTATTTTCATTTAAATTGCAACAGGTCACCTGGCATTTGATAAAAGTTCTCATTTTTGATGGCTTCAGATAAATTATGTTTTACAAATATTTTATTGCTCTACAATACTTGTTTAGTTCATTAAAGATAATTTTGGCCTTTTTTGTAAGTTGATAAAGGACTGGAAACACGTATTTATATGACACCCATAATTATTTATAACATATATATAATTATGTTCAAAGGAAGGAAACAAATATTCGTGAATAGTTCGTAAATATAAAGATGCAACAGTTTTTAGTAATTATTCTTAATTTGTCAGAAAGTACTGAAATGCTAAGACTTGAGGTGACGCGAGAAAAGGCTGTTTTTGCAGTATTTATGGCAAAACATTTTTTGGCCAAAATAAATCAAATATGACTCCAGTACAAACATAAAATTTAATTTTCTTTTCATGGTGGCCTCAATTTTTTTTTAATATCTATCAAAGGTGTTCTGAAATGTAATGACAACTTTTTCTATTAATTTAAAAAGTTTCTCCTTTAATGCCGCTATGCTCAGGATGGATATTCAACAACTGTTGATATAAACAAGTGAATAATACTAAACTCTATGTTCTTACTGGAGCAATATTTTATTTATTTTGGCTAAAAGAAAGTAGTTCTTTAAAAATTGTAAAATTACTCGCGCTCCCTTCGGCCGCACTTTAAGTGAACGTTTAGCTAACTATTTAAAAAAACACACAAGGAGAACCTCAACGATAAGTGACATTACGTTACGTTACGTGAAAGTTGAGTAGATCGTGATCCCGGTTTGAGACACGGTGGGAAAAAAAATGTGAAGTTTGGAATGCCAGTCTGGAAAAAAAAAG
>CABFWO010000760.1:171241-200378 GCA_902155825.1 Timema genevievae
TGTATGTGGAGGAAGAGGAGAAGGAGGGTGCAACGTGCCCACCCATGTTCAACGACGACAAAAACTGGCTGATGAAATGACAAACTTGTTACCTTCATCTCGTTCTAACAAGTTTAACTTTTTTTTAAATCAATTCATTCTCAGGGAATTCTCAACTGAATGTCCTTCAAAACGGGTCGTTGAATAGATTAGAGGTGTTTTTTTTTTCCTGACGTATTCAATATTTGAGTTTTAATTGGTGCTTCTTGGTAAAATGTTAAGCTCCTCCCCCCTTTATTTTTTTTAAATAATTATATGGAACGCCTTGTTTTGTTAATTTCAAGGTAACAGTTTAAATGTTAGACGTGTAGCTAAAACTTGTGCTGAAAAAATATAGCGAGTCTTATTATAATATAATCTTCCATAATATCCGCTTTCAAATGCTAATGGAGGAAGAATTTTAAAAAGGTAGATTTTTATTTGGGATACTTGACGTAGACTTTCTGAACTGACTGGTTATATCTGCAGAAGAATCGCAAACTAATTAAATTCCAAAACTGACACTTCAGTCATACCCTAGGTCATTAATTCATTAATGTGAAAGGGTTATCCTTAATTCCACCAATTATAAATATTTTGACCATGCCGGAAAATTGAACCCGGGACCCTACACTCGGTGATCAGATACTCTACAGACTAAAAAGGTTGGTAGAATCAAGTAGAATTTAGAGGAAATATACTTTTTTTTTTGTGGAGGAATTGTGAGAAAACATTTAGGTAAAACCAGCTCAATAGATCCAGCCAGGATTTGAACACTGGCCTCCCAGCTACCAGCAAACCGGTTAATATGATACTAACCCCTTTATCCGTGGGCCTCATATGACTTTTTTTTTAAGGGACACACACCAAACGTCACAGTGACACATTTTATAACCCCTCGGGAATCGAATCCAAGGCCCTTAGAATAAGTCACCATGCACATGCTTCGATGACCACATGTCCTAAGTCGTCACCCTCGTGTTTGACTAGATTGACGATGACAGGGAAATCGGGATTTTAATCCCGGTCGGTTCTACTGAGGGTGATTTTTCTTAACTGGTTTTCACTTTACCTCCAAACAAATACGGTTACACTTCCTCTAAAATTCAACCTTACTCATCCTTATCTCATTAGCATAATGAGTACATATGCGTATAAGCTCAACAGCTAGTAAGATGCGGTGCTAGTAAAATAAGTCCCCAGACTTTTAGCACTCACTTTAAAATCTTTTGAGTTGTTTGGAAGTTATGAAATCCTTTATAATTAAGACACTAGATTTATCCACGAACAGAAAGTTAAATTGATTCGAATCGCCCCAGTTTATTAAAACCAAGTTCCCTCTTGACTCTTTTTCGTAGCGGAAGCACAACCCAGCTCATAAACCCCCCCTTCCCTACGCCTCCCCTTTTAGTTCTCAAGTAGTGAAAAAAAGAGGGGGGTTGAAGGGGGGACAGGGGCCCCCCTTAGGCTGATTCTGAAAGCACCGAATCGCGTGTAACCGACCTTACCGAAAAAGGTGTGGGCGGACACGGAACCAAATTATGACCACAAGGAAAAAGAACCGGCCTTTAACGACACAATGCATGTAACAATCTTCTCTCCCTCCCCCCCGCTTACCACCACCCTCTCTCTCTATTTCATCCCTTGCTCTATCTCTCTAAAGGTATAACAACAACATTTAAGGAGACCTGTCTATTGTTAAAAGGCAGCTGCCTAACCCACGAGATATCCAGCTATCTACAATACACAAGCGTGATGTTTTAAGATGGGGTTTTTTTTTTACACTACTGCGCACGCGCGTACACTTAATCAAGTATTTTCCACGCGTTAGTTACGTGGGTTATCTGTGTCCCTGTATGTGTTGAAACACCTGCATAAAAATTGATGCCAATGCTGTTTTTTTTTCTCTTTTTTTTTGTTCTTGATGAATGATTTAGTAGGTATGTTTTTATAGTATTTAAAATCAAAATCCTTGAAAATTTAAAATCCCTCGGAATTCTTAAAAAATACTCTCGATTAGAGTAATCGAGACAATAATCAATTTGAAATTCAAAACGAATATATAAACGGATTAAACAGCCAAGCTATCAGACCTATAATTTTTAAATAGGCCTAACGGTTATAGCTGCGTCTAAATATTGTATTCTTTAAATCGATATGTATCTAACGAGTTCCACACATCCATCACAGACTGTGCCTTAAAATAAGATTGAAGAGTAACCCTGGGGACGAAATGACTCAGCGGTAAGAGTATTGGCCTATTAATCCAAAGGTTCGATTCCGATGTGCATGTGTCATTTTTCAACTTAAAGAATATTTTATTGAATTTGGAATTGAAATTTGTTTCAAAGCTTTAATACTGTTTATTGGGAGTTCAGCTCAAACATAATTATAGTAAAAAAAAACTCTAGCCCAATAATGTAAATCTTAATTGATTGTATGAATGCTATAGTGAATATATAACAAAACGTGTTAACATTCAGTTTATACTTAAATTTTCTATTATTATTTTTTATATAAGTTCTTTTGATGGTTTTGATTTTTTTTCTCCACTTTTTTCGAGAACCAGGATTTGTAGATTATGAGAATATTAGGATTAGTAAAATAGTGTTACCAACATTCCAGTATGTTTTACCTTAGGCCAAGGGACAAAGAACGAGCGTTTAAACCCGAATAATATAGTAATAACTAATAATTAATATGGAAACGTAAGTTTAAATTTATAGATTTGAATCTTATAATATTACTGTAGCTGAGAATGTAACAAAATCACACACACACAAAAAAAGGACAAAATTATACTAATGTAATTAATTTACTGAGAAAAAAGTGTTCTCTTGGTTTTGACATAATAGACACGATAAATCAAATATCATTCGTCTGTGACACCAAGACTTAAACAATTTGTTTTTAAATTAACTTTTAAATATTTTCACATTATCTAAAAGATGCACATTTTTAAAGATTAAAGGATTTGAAAGAAAATTTAAGACTCAGATTTATGATTCGGGAATTCCCTTGAGATTCAATATCGTCCAATTACCCTTGGACCTGCTAGCTTTTAAGTCATAAATAGGCATAACACCGACACTAAAATCTACTATCAAAACATTAACCCGACACCTTAACTCACAGTCGATAGCGTGTCTTGTCTACTCAGCTAAGGGTCCCCGGTTCGATTCCCAGCATGGCTGAAAATTAATCATTGGTGAAATGTTGGTTTACCCTTTCACAGTGATGAATTAACGGTCGGGGGGGGGGGACTGGATGTTGTGTCTGTCATAGTATTAAGTTAGATTATAAAGCGTATGGAGTTACGACAGGCCTAACAAGTGGAAAATATATGGCTTGAATAAAAAATCTGACCAAAGGCTGGATACAGTTATGGATGTAAAAAAAAAACCAAACTTTAATATAGACTTTAAAAAAAAAATTATTTTCACGTCTGTCCCGTGATGAAATACGATTCCTTCACCACATATTGGCCACCACGCCACCNGGGGAAACTAAATAGTAAGAGAGATTGTCCAGTAATTGAATCCTGTGAGTCCAGCTGTTTGAAGTAGTAAACTGGACTAGAGAGAAGATATATTCCTTTTCTTCTCTCTCTCTCTCTCTCTCTCTCTCTCCCACGCCTAGATGACGCCCCATTGAAAGCTGCTGTAGCAGTCAAAAGAATGAGAGAGAGGGGGGTGTGGGGAGTATAAAGTGTGAGAGTGACTGGATTTTAAGAGGAAGGGGAGGAGGAAATGTTTCAAGCAGTCTGAAAATCCCCGAGGCGGGATTGTTAAGCACGCTTTTACGGGACATGTGACCCCTTCAATTGCCCCACACACGCCCTTTTAACGCTTCCTCATGCTCGGCTTCTCTTTCGGTTTCATCATCACCTTGGTGGACATTGGTCACCAATCGCGAACAATAACGTTCTATCTACACTCGCGACCGGTACGAGGGGAAAAAAAAAATCGATACTTTATCGAATATAGATATTTTTCTTTCGATACTAATAATTTTTTACCCGATTCTTTAACACAAGTGAGTAGATATTTTTTTTTCATCCGTTCGGGCAATATGCCTACATTAACTCCGCTAATAACCCACTTAGGTGGACGAATGGTCTAAGGCGTCACTCTCATGTTAGGCTGGTCTACTGACGACGGGAAGATCGGCTTTCGAATCCGATCGGGTATATTAAAGGGTGGTTTTTCCTAGGTGGTTTCCCACTCTCCTTCCGCGCAAATTCGGGTAGATTACCTCTAAAATGCTTCCTTCCTAATCCTTACCCCAATATAGTAATTATAATGTAAGTATTGCATATAACTAGAACTGGTAATAGGACATAGGGCTAGGAAAATGTTATGCTAAGGGAGTAGGATTAGGGAAGGTAGAATTTTCCAGGAAATATAAATGTTAGCATTTTTGTGGAGGTAGATTGAAAAAAACCATTTAAGAAATCCACCCTCAATACATCCGACCGGTATTCGAACCCCAATCCCTCTCATTATCGGCAATCTATTTCTACACTAAAATGACGCGCTAAACCATGTAACCACCGAGGACTTCCAGTATCAGCTTGGTATCAAAATAAACAATCGTTTGGTTGTAATGTATATTGTTATCTTAGTATTGTAACATTTTCTTCTACTTCGTTCGAGAATGAGCTATTTATATTGTAATTTAATCGCGATTATCTTAGTGATTACTCAATAGCGTCAGACCCCAATCGATCCATATCGACAGAGCAGCAACCATCTGTTGGTGAAGATAAGGCCAACTTCTGCAGAGAGAGGGTGTCATGTGATCAACACAACGGGCCCTCCAGCCGTTAATCTCGGTTTTCCTAGACCGGAACCACTACTTTTCCTTTTCCTTTTTTTTTTTCATTCAAGTAGCTGCTCATTTGTCCTCAACAAGTTGAATTAACCCTGTTACAGACCTACTGCTTCTAAGACAGTCTGGAAACGCTAGGGATCAAACCCAGGACCTTTGGGTCTGTAGCCAGGAACTAGGACTACTTGACCACAGAGGTGACCAATTTTGATTGAATACATAAATAGATGCATACATACATACATACATACATACATACATGAATTAATACATACATACATACATTACACTACATTACACTACATTACATTACATTACATACATTACATTACATACATTACATACATTACATACATAACATACATAACATACATAACATACATCTCATACATATCATACATACATACATACATACATACATACATACATACATACATACATACATAATCACTCAGTTCCCTTAAGAGGTAGGCAAGAAACTGTGCATATGGCTCAAAAAAACAACTCCGTACTTAATCCATCCTCACTAACTTTCTCACACTTCCCTATCCTTGCATACTCCCTTCGATTAAACTTCCATACACAGAGTCATACATGCTCTTTTATTCTTAAAACTCTTAATCTTTCTCTTTTACACACATTCGTCTACCACAGCCACTTCTTACATGGCCTACTCCTTCCTTTTGATCCACACACTCTACCTTCATATATTTGCTTCGTCACTCATCCTCTCAACACGCCCAAACCAACGCTTCTCTCATATTGACCTATTGGATCCCCTTTTCAAACCGCCCTCCCTAAGTACCCATCCATTACTGAATCTTTGATTTAATTTCCGAAATAAGAAAATGGCAATGCAAATTTGTATTTATTGTTACTAGATAGGTACAAAAATTCTAAGGATATAGAGAAATAACATTAACATTTTCGTACATAAAAATACATTTAAAAAAACCCTGATAGACCTAATAGGATGAAATTGTCTGCCTTTTCTTTCGATGCTGATACTTAAGGGTGCCACTTAGTTGGAGGTTAATGTCCGCATACCAGTGTTTTTAATGGTATTGGTAGTACTGAAGCTTTAAATTACTCAAATAATCCTCAATTTTCCCCATAATGTTATGTTGTGACGTTATTTGTTTAAGGAGAGTTTGTTATACGTTTACACAGGCTCAAATCAACACACGACTTACAAGCTAACTCAGCATAGGATCCACCCTCGTAAACCTATGAACTAGATAATTTTGTTTATGATAGGGGAACTTAAGTTGTATTCCATTGGAGGAAGTTTACCAAGCAAAAAAAAAAAGATATTTGTCTTTCATCCTAATCCCTTATTTTCTCATTCAATTGATCATTCATACTTTCATTCTCACATCAGATTTCCTTTTCTTTCCTATTTTTTTTTTTCAGTTTTAATTTTTTTTTTTTAATATAATCTCCACTTTTGTGTCGATGAGCCTTTAAACGAGAATGATAATGATTAGTAATTATCTAAGACATTACGACTAACACTAGCACCACTTATTTTAATGACTGTTTGATAAAAAACAACTCCATGAAAAAATACACACAGTTATTATAGATAGAATTATTTAAAATTGAATAAGTTCACACAAACACTCACACAAACAGCCTCATCCCCCCCCCCCCTCCTTGGACAACAGGAAGAGCAATATAGTCTGCGAGCTGAAAAGAAATGCATCCATATTAGTTTAGTTTGTGAGAGGGGTGCTTGGGGAGGGAGGGGTAGAAATCAAATTTGAAAACCTCCACTCCATCACACCCAATGTACCAAGCCAGGTTTTGAACCCTGACCTCACACATCAATGATAACCAAGTTCAATGCGAGTCCTAACAACCCTCTTGGACAAATCAACTAAACGCCATGGGTCGGCCAAATTAAGTACTCTAAAAATAAAAGTTTCCCTAGTTAAACAAACTATCCCGCCACGTGTCAGAAAACGGACAAACAGCTGCGTTCAGACATTTTCAATAATTCTTCCCTTTTATCCGAGTAACTATGTTACTTCCCGGACATCTAAGTGGTATAAACGTGAATGGGGTCAAACCAAACTATTGACCATTTCTTTTCGCCGAAAAACTTCATCCCTTAACGTTTCGACGCGAAACACTCGTCTGGGAGTTGACTGACACAATGTCCACCTACTGACCACCTCGATTGTAAGCCCATTGTTCTCCACCCCCGCGCACACCCCTTGTGTCATTGGGGCTACTCACCGACAGATGGCGAGGACACTTCTCCGGGTTGAATTTCAACGATTATGTCGGCTGTCAAAACTACATCAACTAAGCTCTTATTAATAGGTTCTTTCTTCTCCCCACCCCCTGTCCCCCTCTCTGGATATGACACATTGTCACACATTGTCATACTTCGTGGCCTTTGTGATCTTTGGAAGTGTTTAGTGCTCTCGAAACTAGCCACGAGCAATAGAAGCTGCACTCCAATTTTCATAGGTAGAGCTTCAAGATGGAATGGAAGGGGACGTGCGAATAGTCTAGTGTGTTTTTTTTTACAGTTTTTATGACAAAAAATTTATTTGGCTAAAATAAATAAAATATTGCTTCAATACAAACATAGAGTTTAATTTTCTCCGCATGTTGATATCAACAGTTCCTGAATATCTGTAATGCGCATGGTGGCATTATCTAACAAACTTTTTAAATGAAGAGAAAAAAATTATGTCATTAAATTCCAGAACAACCTTGAGAGTTATTCGAGAAATTTTGAGGTCACCATGTGAAGAAAATAGAATTCTATGTCTATACTGGAGCAATATTTTATTTATTTTGGCCAAAAAAAGTTTTGCCATAAAAACTGCAAAAAACACATTACTTTTCTTGCACCTCCTTCTATCCCACTTTAACCGACAGCTAGACAAGTAACTAGATATACTTTCATGTAGTCATACGTCAAGCCACGTAATCTACAACTGTCACTTCTAATGTATAATATCAATACACATAAAATAACACTAATGATATAGTAAAATATATAACATTTCTCCCCACAAAAAAAATGTCTTTGTATGATCTTAATTTCAATGGTCTTCAACCTTTTTATGTCCAAGGGCCAAAGTTTGTCTTGTTGGCTCACGGGCCGCAATACTGTACCGACAATATTAGGATTGAATAGATATTAAAATATTCGTATTAGCTCATTCTTATATTCACACTAGGGATTAGGATTTCTCGTGAAGCATGTGCTCTTGTTGTTTCATAGAAGGTGGTAACGCGCACGATTTGTCTTTTCTACTAGATTCTGAAAATTGAAAAATGACACCTGGACACGGGAATCGAACCCTGGACCTTTGGATTAATACACCAATCCTCTAACCACTGAGCTATCCAGGAATCCAAAGGTCCCGGGTTCGATTCCCGTGCCCAAATGTTATTTTTTCAATTTTCAGAATATGATATTTAGATGGAGAATTCCTCTTTAAAAGCATAAATAATAGCTTCGGCTATTTGATTCTTGTCTACTGGAGTTGTCACTCACCAGTTCAAAATACATTTTGTATAAAAACGCAATTTTTCTCTTCGTACAAAAAGCAAACATCCTTTGTAAAGTAACATAAAATACATATTTATTTTATTAGTTGATTATGTAAAATACCTATTTGTATTTGTAATATTTTTTTATCTTGATTTAATTTTTTATTTTTCATGAGTCAGCGGACCGCAAAAAAGTGGCCACAATTGGCCCGCGGTTTGAATACCCCTGATCCAAAAGGTTATTCCTATTATAATCTTACTTAACAACAAATATAGTATTATAACCTATCAACTAGAGAAACAAATTTTGGTCATCTTTGAAAGGAATTAAGTTAGTTAATATCATCCGCTTCGGTGGCCGCATGTTATAAGGCGCTACTATTTCAATAGACTATACTGACTAAGATGGAGGGGGATCGGGGTTCAATCCCGGTCGGGTGTAATGAGGGTGGTTTTCCTAAATGGTTTATCACTCTCCCTCCACGCAAATGCAGGTAAACTACCTCTAAATTTAACTTCCCTATTCCCTGACACATTACTGTAATTAGTACATAGGCGCGTATAAACCACACGGGTAGTAAGACGCGGTACTAAACAAACTAATATCAATTAAATATGTACTTCCACGTGATGCTCAACAGTTACTGTGATTATATTTTTTAAACCATGATTAGTCCCCATCTGCGCTGGCCGTACATTTACACACTAATGAGGTAGGAATTAATAAGGTAGAATTTACAGGAAGTGTAACAGCATTTTCGTGGGAGAGAAACCATTTAGAAAAAAAAATTCCTTGGTACACCTGGCTAAGATTCGAACCTCGACCTCCCCAGTCACTGTTAAACTAAACCAGTTGAGGTTGACGCCTTAACCTGCGCACCCATCGATGTGAATGTTGGGTCATCTCATTATTAATATATTATAATCCTTTTAGTGGTAAGGTGTCGGACTTCTGTGCCGGAGGTCCGGGGTTCAATCCTCGGTCCCGGCACAGATTTATCTGATTGCCAAAACCTTCCTTCATCTCTGACCAGACGTGTATTAATCACAACTTGTGGATGTGAGGAATGCCAGGCCTCCACCGTGGTTCGGATCCCACGTTAAACTGTAGGTCCTCCAGTAGGTCCTCCATTTCATCTCACAATCACCCTACCATTCCACATTAGCGTAAGTACGTATAACCCGAACGGGTAGTAAGACGCGGTACTACTAATAATAATATAATCCTTTGTATTTTCCGAAATTTTAGCTCAGTTAGTAACGTGTTTGCCTTCAGAGATAGTCCCAGTTTAGATTCCCGACAAGACCTAAACATTTATCTTTAGGGAAATTGCAGTTCCGCCTTTCACAGTGATAAATTAACGGCTGAGGGGGCTGGGTGTTATATCTTTTCTAAATTTAATTTAGTTTATAATTCATATGCTAATAATATGATCAGTAAGTTCAGACGGTGTGCATTTTTTTTTCACTGCGTCTTAATATTTGTTCAGGTTTTCAGCATAAATGATAATTTTTACTCTAATGGGTAGGGAAGGAAACATTTTAGAGGTAAACTACCCGCATTTGCGTGGAAGGAGGGTGTGAAACCCTTTAGGGGAAAACCACCCTCAGTAGACCCAACTTGGATTCGAAACCTAAACTACCCGTCTTCCGTAGGCGAGTAAAACCCGAGATTAACGCCTTAAACTGTTCGGCCACTGAAGTGGGTGGTGCAAATTAAATATTTCCCTTTATAATATAATCCCTTGTGGTGGTGTTAGGTTTTTATATTCATATGGGAAGTCCTTGGTTTTCAGTTGGTTTGTAATTCGTGTGCCGATATAATAAAGCGTTTTAAGAAAACGCTCGTTGTAAACTGTTCTTAACTACCTTAATGCGAATACTGAGCTTAAGAAAGCACCGTATGTAGGCCTGTAATTACCACTTTGCTCACTAACCAACCTTATTGTGGATCTCTTTATCGTTTGGCGTTTAGTACTAAGCACGTGAAGGTATTAAAAAAAATAGCATCATCGTTTTAGTCTCATTTCCCCCCTCTTTATGTTTCTTGTTGCGAACCCGTTATAACAAGCCTCAAAGGCTAACACATGTATCATAACGAACACACACACAAAAAAAAAAACAAGAAACAAACAAACGAAGGCGCTCAAGGAGATATTATAATTAGGGCTGGCCACATATAACACCCAACCCCTCATAATTAATATTATTTCGTCTGAATTATAGCTCTCTCATAAAAATAACTTAAATATGCCGACGTCATAAAGGTTTGTAAGAGTTAGGGTACAGTGTGTTTGATAAATGTGTTACTGCTCTTTTAGATGAATCTTTGCAGTAAAAAAAATGTTTGAAGCGTCACTTGATAAAGATAACATAAATACAAGTATTGGTTTCGATAATTTAGTTGGTCTTTCTGCTGTAATCTTATGAAACATTTTAATAGTCCTTTCATATAACTACCCTTTTATTAAAAAAACAATATTATTATATTTATAACTATAACAAGTACCCGGCGTTCATGATTTTTAGTTTAGTGGCTGTACGTTTAAGGTGACTTTGAATTTTAAAATTTCGGCTTTTAGGTGCATATGTTGGTACATAAGAGCTGCTAATTTTAAAATTTTCAAAATTTTGTCTGCGGTAGATATTGCTTAATGCTTATGACAGAAAGACAAACTCATCATTTTATTAATATGTAAGATAGAAGATATCTTATAATATAATTACTAAATTTTCTTGGGTCAGCGAGGATATTATTTCAGACTGTAAGGATCCTTTTGGTTTGACTGTAGCCCCCGTTCCTCTCAAATTTGAGTTTCGTAGTATGTGTATTTCACGTGATTTCTTTGCTTGATCAGCGTTTATTTTAAACATCTCGGGATATCCCCTTTGAACTCAGTTACCGTTTTATTATTGGATTTTATATAATTAACTAAACCAATCGAAGGTTGCCGATGCATTTGATTTTATATCTAGTTTCTCGAGAATATTGTAGTATCAAATCATTTCCCAATAGTTGGACTTACCAGCAAGTTATAAAAATATCTGCCCAGTTTCTTTGCTGGCAACACGTGTAGACTAGCATTGTATAGACTTTGTACTGGAAATGCAAGCATTCATTCTGGCAACACGTATTAACGAGAGGAAAGCTTTTACTGGCAAAACTTAAAATAAAATGCTGGCAAGCCTTCCAGCTGGCAATACGTCTAGTTAGGAGATAATATTTGGAACATATTTCAGTCTGTTGACTGGCAACACGTAAAATAAATCTCTGGTAACCTTTCAGGCTGGCAACATTTATAGTCAGGGGGAAATATTTGGGGACATAGTCCAGCCTTTGGTCTGGCAACACGTAAAATAGATCGATGGCAATCCTCCATGCTGGCAACACGTATAGCCAGCAGAAAAGCCCAGTGTCTATAAAGAGTATCTTGACAT
The DNA here is from genome assembly GCA_902155825.1 of Timema genevievae. Lineage (NCBI taxonomy): Eukaryota > Metazoa > Arthropoda > Insecta > Phasmatodea > Timematidae > Timema > Timema genevievae. The sequence goes on from CABFWO010000760.1 coordinate 183,044, forward strand.
ATTATGAATTCTCTAGTTGCCTAAAATAACTTGTCATAAATCAGCTCATCGCAAAATCACTAGTAAAACTCAGAAGTTGAAAATTAGAGATGAACAAAAACTTTAAAAACTTTCATGGGATGACCTCTTTTACAACACCATCGAGGTTAAAATACTAGTTTATACCTTCAAAAATAAAATTGACACCGGAAGTCTATCCGCATAAACTAAATCCTTTGACGTATGAATCTTCCTAATTCATTCGCTTGAAAATCGTTAAATGAAGACCTTTTCACAGAGCATATGGTGGGCTCATCCTCGGTAATTCCCCCTCCTACAATCTACCCACCCTCTCTCTCTCTCTTCCCGGCCATATTTTGATGTACGTGTCTCTTTCTTTATGTTGCATACAGCCTCTACATATTAAAAACACTAAACGCTCTGTTTAAAGACTAACAATTTATATTTAGCTATACAGAGATCACACCCATCATGAATGAAGCTATAACTTTGCTTTTCGTTAATCCCAAGACGCCATCAGACCAGTTTCAAAGACATCTTCATCTATTAAAACATACTGCAAAGTGATAAAAATAGGAGGAAAAAAGAAATATTCCAGAGTAAGGGGGAGAAGGGAAATTCGATGTTAAAAAAAACACCTTTTTTTTACGTCCTTTTCTGAATTGAAAATCATATGAAGATAATCAATCATAAAAAGGTTTATTTAGAAATAGTTCAGAGTTTAGAAGAAGGACCTTGGATCTCTGGTCATTGAACCTTTAAAAGGAAGAAAGTTTTTTTTTTAATTTGTCTCTAACCTTTTATTTTAAAAGTGTATAAAGAGTAGGCCTACAGGAGAAAAATGTGGAAAGACACATTACACACATTTTTCAGGACAAGAGCACATATCAAACTCCACAAAGACCCCAGCATATATATATATATAGCATATATAAATGCGCCTAAATATGATCCGCTTTGGTGGCTGCATGGTCTAAGGCATCACTCTCGCCATTTACTAGAGTGTCAATGACAGGGAGATCGGGGATCAAATCCCGGTTGGGTGTACCAAGGGTGGATTTTTATAAATGGTTTACCCCTCTCCCCCCACGCAAATGCTGGTAAACTTTATCTAAATTCAACCTTCCTTATCCCTGACACATTAGGGTAATTATTACATAGGCGTGTAACCCTAACCGGTAGTAATAAGCGGTTATAAAAAATAAACATGATAAAAACTCTCTTAACTATAATTTAAGGTGAATCATTAACTGACAGCTAGCATCAATATTTCAATTTGAGTTAAAATGGAACTTTCATCACTCTCTTGTATCCTTCATAGGCACTAGATAATTTGCCACCCACTTTTCTTACCTTAATTTCTAACCTTCTAAATCTATGTCTCCCCCCTTCCACCCCTCATACACCAAAACACATAATTATACAATGCCCTTAAATTATGTTATTATTTATTACATTTAGGTTTTAAAAGCAGTAAGAATCTAAGCAAAGACTTAAAAAATTGAAATAAATACTTTTACACTATCACAACACATAAATTCAAATATTATATTAATTAAAAATATAAAGTCTGTATTATTAGACTGTAGAACATGTTACTGTAGATAAAATACTCACTTTGCTCGTTGGGGCTCCGCCCCCAAACCCCCAGTGAGTTTTATTTGCAAGTGGATGTAAACTAATGTTATTACAGCGTTGTTTTGAAATTTAAAAATGTGCGAAAAAATGTGCAAAATTTACCTAAAATCAAATAATCTAGCTCTGTCTATGGTAAAACCGATGGAGATATGACAAAAAATAATAGGACCAAACTTGTGGATCTCGCTAAATCCGTAGCTGCTGGTGCAATCTGTTTTTTGATAGGTCTTACCGTTTTGCCACAAGAGACCTCCAAAGAAAGGTCCGCACACCGACTTTAAAGTTGCTCCACCATTTTGAATTTTTTTTGGGGGTCTAAAAATTAAAATTCTTAACTTTTTGTAATTTTCCGTCGGTTACAGGATAGAAGCTATAAATTTGCCAAATTTCAAGTTTCTAGCTCATCTGGAAGTGGGTAAACATTAATGTCAGAGAGTGAGTGAGTGAGTCAGCCATGTGGCCTTATAGTAGTATAATTAGCATGTACACAATAAGAAAATATTATATAGTATCTTTCACCTTGATTTCCGCCGAGCGAACTGATCGATGATGCCAGAAAAATCCCTTTTATACAATAAGTGACCTTCAATTAAGACGAGTGTCAGGTAATTAAGGCGATACTCTTGTCATGTTGGTACGCAGATACAGTAAACCACAACAATCACAAACACGATGAGGCCATAACATTATTTTAACTGGCAGGAAAAAGATTTTTCTTTCTGTCATTCAAAATTTGCCGACCCTAAAATCTGCCACCGTAGGCAGGTGCCTACTAGGTCTATGCGTAAATCCACCCCTGTTCATAAGTGTTTTATTCTGGGTATTCAGCGAGTAATTTATAAATCAATTGGTTGTATAAAACAAACTGGTCATTTCTATTGGAAGCAATAGCTGGATATCACATGAATGGACGTATGAACACGTGAAAGTAAATCTAGTGACTGTTCTATCTCTCAAGATCAGTTTCTTCCAATGAATGTGGACTATCGAAGAGTATTTATGTATTAGATTCTCTTTTAAAAACACAACTTATTAAATGTTCGTGCCGTTAGGTTCGGTTGGGTGTCTTAGTGTTAGTTTCTGTCTTATATACCTTATATGAAATCAGTTAATAGGTGGAATAAACAATCCCATTCCACCTTCACTGTTTAGACCGGTTAAAGAGCAGCCAAGCTCAAAACATTTATAATCGGAAACGAACACTTTTTCTTGAATAGTCACTAAGCCAAAACCTATACATGGACGACATCATTTCCTACACAGATACAGTTTGTATTAATTAACTAAGAACAATAACACATGGTTAAACTATACTGTAAACTGGGAAGAAACCGTACCACGTGTGTGAAACTGCTGGTAGCTACTTTTCTACCCAGTGTGTCTTCTTTTTTGGCTGTTCCATCCTTTAAACTGCTTCCCTCAAAGGTTCGTGTAGAACTGATTTCCTCAACTACAGTCAAATAATTTCCCTAAGTTTATAGATATTAATTTAAAGTATTTGAGGTTCTTTTTGTAGTAAGGTGATTGTTTTTTAGTAGGCCATAAGTACTTTTAAAATTAAAAAAAAAACTATAAAAGTTTTATCAAAAAGGGGCTCAATTTGTAGATGTGTGTCAAGACCATTGGATCTACCCTACCTTTCTTTTTTGTTACTTTTTTTTTAAGCACCGCGTCTCACTACCCATTTGGGTTATATATGCTCATGTACTAACTACGATAATGATTTTAGTGATTAGGAAGGCTAGTTCCAGAGCACGTGTACCCTCATTTGCGTGAAGGGAGAGTGAAAAACAATTTAGGAAAAACCTCCGTCAGTACACCCGACAGAGATTCGAACTTTGATCTCACCGTCATCGCCAATCTAGGCCACCGCGAGAGTAGCGTGTTTAGACCACGCGGCCACCGAAGCGGGCTCTACGTTACTTCACCTATCGACTTATTTGAAATAAGGTAGGGGCCTGTAGATTTGTTATTCAATGATTTATTCAGGTATAACATGAAATCAAGGGGTGTACCTCCGTTTGACACTATCTATCGTGCGTTTGAACTACCGATAAAACAATATTACCTACCATATATTTGTCGCTTTCGGGGACATATATTCTAAAATCTCTTGTTAGAGCCGGAGAAAATAGTGGCCATTTAAATGGGACATAACACAACCTTTGGTCATGTTTTATTTATTCGTGGTGTTGGACCGTATCATTATTATTATTATCCCCGCGTCTTACTACCCGTTCGGGTTATACACACTTACGCTAATGTGTAATGGTAGGGTGATTGTGAGATGAAATGGAGGACCTACAGTTTAACGTGGGATCCGAGCCACGGTGGAGGCCTGGCATTCCACACATTCACAAGTTGTGATTAATACACGTCTTGTCAGAGGTGAAGGAAGGGTTTGGCAATCAGATAAATCTGTGCCGGGACAGAGGATTGAACCCCGGACCCTCAGCACATAAGTCTGACACCTTACCCCTAGACCACCAGGTTACCTTGGACAGTATCTGTGAATGAAGTTTTCGAAATATAGGGATATAATGAAAGTGACAGGTTACGGTACATGCAATGATGAAAGCGGTGCGTTGGCTTACGCACAGTCGAAACCAAAAAGTGAAGAATAAAAGATCAGAATGAGTGATAAAATACTCTTCACTGGCTATGATGATGTTGCCAGATTTTACATTTGAACGTTTCAGCAACCGACTTGATTAAGGTAGGATGGAATGGAACGCGAGAAAACGCCAATGTTTTTTCAAGCAATTTTTTTGTTGTTGATAATAAATCAAAATTTCTCCGGTAGAAACATGGAGTTTAATTTTCTTCACATGTCCACCTCAACAGTTCTTCAATATCTGTCAAGATTGTCCTGAAATTTTATATTTAAAAAGTTTCTCGTCTAATGCAGCTATGTTCATGACATGCTCTAAAGTAATATTTTATTTATCTTGGTCAAAAAAAAGTTTTTCTATAAAAACTGACCTTTTATCGCGTCTCCTTTGGCCTCACCATGAATAATTTTTAATCAATTCAAACTTAATTTTATTTTAATTGATTGGGGACAAAATAAGGGAATAAAAATCCGTCCGGGACGAAAGTACTACTTCAGGAAGTGTCCCCGAAAATCGGGAACTAATGGTATAATGGTCCCCTTGATGTTGAGGGCTATAGACACTGGAAGTAAGGGCCCCATTCCGGGTGGGTGCACCCTTGTTAGTTTATCTAAATTGTAGGGCTAAATAATTATTTCTCCATGAAAATTATAACAATATTCTTTTAAAAAAACGCTCCTTATACCATCGCCCATGAAAGTCGTTTATAGATAGTGTTGACCGACAATGTATTCAAAATTAATTAAATTACTACCCGCTTCGGTGGCCGCATGATCTAAGAGCTATTCTTGCAGTAGACTAGACTGCCGATGACGGGGAGATGAGGTTCGAATCTCGGTCGGGTGTACTAAGGGTAATTTTCCTAAATGGGTTTCCCCCTCTCCTTTCACGCAAATGCGGGTACACTTATTTAAATAAAATATACCTCATACCTAAAAACATTAGCATAACTAGTACATAAGCGTACATCCTGAACGGGTAGTAAGACACAATGCTAAAAAAAGTTGACCTCCGTGGTCTCGGGGTTAAATGCTTGCCTCAGGACCCGATGTTCATGGGTTCAAACCCAGTCAGGGTCAACGGACTTTACTTGAGCGGTAAAAAATCCGTAGCACAACTTACTTTGGAGGGGAATTAAAGCCGTCATCCCATATCGATTGTGGTATATAAAAGAACCCGTCAAAATTGTTAGGCCCTTCCGCTCTTGCTCATAGAAATTCTCGTGTGTTGATATAATCATTCGGTTCAGGAAGAGTAAGTCAAATACCTTTAATAAATTAAATGAAATTAATTATTTGGCCTGGCTTTATTTCCCCCGAAACCCCCATCATGGGTGACTGCGTGATCTAAGGAGTTAGATCCGTATCAAACAAGTTCGCAGTTGACGGGGGATTGTAGTTCGAGTCCGGGGTTGGTTTTCTACGTTTGATTTATTACTCTGTTTTTATCACCCTCTCGCTCTAATGAGGTTACCTTCCTCATCCCTACAAACTTAGAATAAGCTGCTAAATGTCCATTGTTTTAAAAACGTAGCTTGTTGAGTATTACATCATGTTTGTTTTAAAACGTTTATTTGCCTACCTTTTTACCACCTCTGTGGCCTAGTGGTCAAAGTTCTTGGATACAGATTCAAAGGTCCCGGTTTCAATACTAGGTACGTCCATATTTTCTGTGAAGCAGTGGATCTACAACGGGGTCAACTCAGCCTGTTGGGCACAAATTAAGAGCTACTTGAATAACAAAAAAATAGTAGTGGATCCGGTCTAGAAAACTGAGATTAACGGCTGTAGGGTTCATTGTGCTTACTACATGACACCTTCCTTGTTAGTTGGCACTATCTTCACCAACAGACTACAGCCAGTATGGGCTCGATTGTGGGCTGACTGCTTCTTTTATTGTATTCCTTAAATTTAAAAAGAACACCTGGACCCTGGAATCGAACCCGGGACCTTAGGCTTAGTAGGCCTGTGCTCTAACAACGGCACGGGACGACTCCTGTATGGCTCATTGGTTAGTGCATTGGCATACTAAGCCCAAAGGTCTCTGGTTCGATTCCCGTATCCGCGTGTTATTGTTCTATTTATAGTATACAATATTTAGACGCGGCTATAGCCGTAACTAACAATTACAATAGCTTGGCTATTTAATTCATAAATTTATTATATTATCAATGCTCAATAGACAGTCTATATCTCTGCTGATCAGAAGTTTAGCTTTTTTTTTTTTTGTTGGATACAATTTTATCTACGAATTAACGAGGTCTACAAATAAAAAGTGTGCGTCTAGTAACAAAGTTTTATTACACTCCTCATCTTTTACACCCCTCTATATATAAAGGGTTCTACTTGAATAACACAATGATTGTATGTATTTTTATATTTTTTTAGTACCTGCAATATGCTTTTTAATAACTCCCTTGTAAAAATCAAAACAAATTAACGTACAATATTTTTTTTTAGAGAAAAATTTTAAAGTGGTGGGGGGAGGAAGGTATAAAGCGTCTTGTTTTTTGGTGGCCTGAAGGGTGCGGTCTATTTGAGGTCCCCTTGCTATAAGAAGGACGCTAGCTCTATATAATTTTTTTTATTACGATCCTTACATACGTTTATTAATTCCATGCAGACCGTCAGAGACATCATAAGCCGCATCCTGTGGCGTTATTATGTGTTTATGGCTCTATTCAAGATGGGTAGAGGGGAAAGGGGGAGAAGAAGGGGGGGTCGTAAACTAATATGGAAGATGGGCTCGCAGTGGCGGTCGGCTGATACATTTCAAGGGAAGAAGTACATGGCCAGTACCTACTTCCCCAATCGCAGACTCGGTGGGTCGGAGCGCTTTTAAGAATCAGTAGATTGGCATTCTGATTATAGTATTCTTCAATGAGGAGGTCAAAAGTTCGAATACCATTCGGGTGCAATGTGGTTTTAGTATCTTTCAACATATATAATTATATTGCTCGTCTGGACCACATCACTCGTAGCCCAGTTTGTGGAAATATTGGCCAGTACCAACGTACTATTTCCCAGGTGACACCCGAATGTACTAATCGTACATCCTTTACGTGGAGGCTCTTTCCATGTCTTGATGAAATGAGATGTTGATGATGATGATAGTGAGTATGAGGGTGTGGAACCAGGGGAAAAACAACCTAACTAAGCCTAACCAACCAAACCCTGGTGACCGTTGGGGTAGTTCCCCTTTCGGAAAAAATATCCAAGGTACCGTCCGGGAATCGAGCCCGAGACACCTAAGCCACAGACAAGTAAGAAACAGACTCTCAACCTTACGGGGGTTTCGCTGCGCTCCTTTTGCCAGCTTGAGTCCTTCAACACTGGGCTTCGCTAGTGTCACTGCTGAGAGATGATAGGACTAACCGCAGCGATCCTAGTGTTGGAAGACTCAAGCTGCTAAAAGGAGCGCAACTATTTTAACCTGGAGGCTGAGTGTCTGGGTATATTATTTGTCTGTGTCCTAAGCTCATAGCCAGGTGCACTGATCACCATGGGTTTGGTTAACATTTTAAATAAAAAGAAAGAAGTCTTGTTCAAGTTTCACGATACATATGAAATTAAATATTCGAGAAATGTTGAGACTACCACGAATAACAAATTAAACTAAAGGTACAGTAGCCCCAGGGCTTCTTTGGTGCTGACTGACAGTTCACAGCTGACTTATGACAGTCAACACTTAGGTATATGCCTAAATTTTTACTGTCAGAAGTGACAGCTGCTAAACACATGTTTGTTTTTTTTGCAGATCATATGGTTCAGCGTAGGGATACATAATTTGGTCTGGTAGCTTTTCAAAGCCGTCAGCTGTGAGCTGTCAGTCAGCACCAAAGAAGCCATGGGGCTACTGTATTATAGCCCCTGTTGAAACTTTTTTTATTTTGGCCAAAAAGTTTTTTTTTCTATAAATATGTATTTCAACAATACTGTAGTTAAATCTTGCTTCATTAAATCCAACCTTAATTAGATTAAAATTTTAGTTACAGCAAGTAGATTCGCTTCAAGATAAAGTGGGAAAACTTAAGTCATGATACAACATAAACCTAGTCTTCCCTCTAACATATTACAAATCTGTTTTGAAGACTTTCACGACCATTATTTGAATAAAAACAAACATTTTCGAAACCGACTCCGAGTTGGGAAGATAGTAACTTCCGACGTCTTCGGTATTCGCGTGGTCCAACGTTTCTGCATCTGGTTTGCAGGTGACTGGAAGGTCGGGATTCAAATTACAGTCGGGTGTAATGAGGGTGGTTTATTATAAACGGTTTGCCACACTCCCTGCACGCAAATTCGGGTAGATTTCCTCTAAAATTATACCTTTTTCGTCCCTATTCCATGATCGTAAACAATGTATGCGTATGACCCGAACGGGTACTAAGACGCCTTAAAAAAATCATTATTATTTGAGGTAATTAACGTTAATTTTCTGAATGAACTGATTAAATCAGCGCATGACTTAGAGATTTAATTATACAAAATACACAATACTATATCCACTAGCCGTTAGCTTATCACTATGAAAGTGAAGGCCCCAGATTATTTTTTCGAACATAACGGGAATCGAATCCTAGATCCCTTAACTAACAGGCAGAAGCACTACCGACTGAACCAAGGTTGTTTTTTTGTCTGTTTTTAGCACCACGTTTTACTGCCCTAAGAATTAATTACGCTAGTGGGTTAAAGATGAGGAAGATTTAATTTAGAGGACGTGTACCCACATTTGTGTGGAGAGTGGGAAATCATTTTGGAGAAAAAAAATATACCAGACCGGGATCGAACCACGATCTCCCAGTCATCGGCATTGCGAGAGTAGCGCCTTAGACCATGCGGCCACCAAAGTGACTGTATGAACTAAAATGTGATTGTAATTTATATATATATATATATAACAGTCAAAAATGACCCGAGGCAGTGTAGCTTCCCTTGAAACTTAAGAGCAAAGAGGTCCGTCACAGGCGTGGCGGTTGTCCTGACAAAGAGAGAGCGAGGTTATGATGAAGGAGGAGGAAGAGGGGTTGAAAGAGCAGTGGAGGGAAGCGCGGGGAAATGCAAAGAAAGATGTGTGCACTACAGATGTCGTTAGTGTCCACACAACCTCCTTGACGTGTGTCGGTGTGAAACTTCTAATCAGCCGCTATAATTGTTTGATGATCGCTGCTGACAGGGCCGCTCTTTAAAAACTGAGAACTGGATCACACCTTGGCGTAAATAAGAATAAGACCTCGGGGAGAAGGGAAGGTGGAAGGGTCTCAATCCCGACAACCTCCAGCGCCTGATTCCGATCTGAGAGGACCGATTAAATTCGTTCGGTTACACTTAGGACCTTACCGAGAGGGGAGATTCAATCCCAACAACTTTGTAGCGCTTGATTCCGACCTGAGAGGACCGGTTAAATTCGTTCGGTTACACTTAGGACCTTACCGAGAGGGGAAGATTCAATCACAACAACTTGTAGCGCTTGATTCTGACCTTAGAGGACCGGTTAAATTCGTTCGGTTACACTTAAAACCTTACCGAGAGAGTAGATTCAATTCCGACAACTTGTAGTGCTTGATTCTGACCTTAGTGGACCGGTTAAATTCGTTCGGTTACACTCAGGACCTTACAGAAGGGGGAAGGGGGGAATTCAATCCCAACAGCCTGCAGTGCTGAACTTAGAAGCCCGGTTAGATTTGTTCGGTTGCACTGAGGGCTTTACAGAAGGGGTGCGGGGATGAATTAAATCTTGACAACCTACAGCGCCTGATTCTGACCCGGGAGGATCGGTTAAATTATCTCCTTAGTTACCCTCAGGGCCGTACAGAGCGTATAAGAGGATTCGTTTCATAAACCACACACTTACACTCCTAAAGTTTAAAAAAGTATTACCTATATTTGTGAAACTCAAAGCAACATACAACCTCCAACACTTAAAAAAAAAACTTCAAATTATTTTAAGGCGATTGGCCCTTTTCATTTGGCGTAGATGCAGAGCCATGGGAACAAACGGTTATCTTCAATGTTTTTTAATTTTTTGCAATTTTATTTTTTCGGAAAAGGTTTGTTCAAGAATATAATCATGTTGATTAAGTTATACTTTTTATATACACAACTTCTCTGTAATTTTAACAGTAATCAAATATCGATATAATTGACATTTTTCAATAGAAAACTGCCGGTTTCATAACAAAAAATAAGAAAATGTAACAATTAATAAACATCGATACATTATCTTAGAAGGGGTGTTGAAAATATTAACATAAAAATTTCACTAGTTCTCAAGAAAACTGATATTTCCAAACGTATGATTTTTCCGCAAGACCTGTCTGGTAGCTGACGTTTTCCGTGATCCATATGTTCTTGTTAGCGCGGAAGGATACCTTGGTCGGTTGTGAAGCCACGCCACGCCTTTCACCCTCCCACCCACCATCCTACAAAATAGGTTTTAGACTTGCACTCAGCAGGGCCAAGGGCCTTAAATTTGTACTGTTAAAGAAATCCATGCCATTTTTCTATTGGGGGTAACTAACCTACAAGGACCCTATCTGACAGCTAGAAAAGTTACAAGATCTACTTTCACGTATTCATAAGTCAAGTCATATGATAAGCAGCTGTTACTTTATATATAGTATTCACACCTATAACATATAACATTAATAATATATTAAAATGTTTTCAGTGATGACCACAAAAATAGTTTGTATTTTCTAAAAGGTTGCTTCCTACCAAAATCCAACAGTATAAACCACCATCCGTATTTGAAATAATTTTTTTAGTAAGAGCCTGATTACTTTGTTTTTTTTTAACCCTTTCTCTATTTTTTTTACCACAGCGTTTTACTACCTGTTCTGGCTATACATATATATGATAATTACTCTAATGAGGTGGGGATGAGGAATGAAGAATTTTAGAGGTGATTTATCCGCATTCGCATAGAAGGAAAAAACTCTCAGCAGACCCGACCGAGATTCGAACCACGATTTACCCTTTAATAACAGGCCAGTATGACAGATTGACGGCTCAGATCATTCAGCCACTTAAGCAGGTCCTTGTTTCAGTGGTTTACTGATGACAACATGTTAATGATGAAAAATTATCGGTTCCCTGCCGCTGGCCGAGTGGTCTAATGTGATAAGACTCACAGTGCATTCGGTCGCCGTTGACGGATAGGTTTGGAGTTTGAATCCCTGTCGGGTGCACTTGAAATGTTTTTGCGCATACAACACTAAATGAATGTCTTCCCAATTATCTCTCCAAGCTAATACGGACGTACAATTTGACTAAGCTAACATCGTATTCCTTACCACTTAGATTAGAGTATTACTGATCCTTTTTTTAAAAGGTAAGAACTAAAATAAAAATCTTGTTCACAATTTCAAAGGCTTAGGATTCGTACCCAGATTGGATACATAGAAACGATAAGAGTAGCTTGAGGGGCAATTCAACATATTTGCCTGGAAAGAGGATGGAAAAACACACAAAAATCACCTATTGTAATCTACTATTAGTGCACCAGACCTTTACTCTTAACACCATTCTATCTGCCAATGAGAAACAATGCTTTTCGAGTCTAACACTTTAGACCACTAAGCCACCGCTGTCGATTGGTATATGCCATTTTTCACCCGTACTACTCATGGTTACAAAAATTAGGTCGAAATTCAGAAGATTATTTTATGGTAAAATCATAATATAACTTAAAATTGAAAATGGCTTACTACAATCTAAAGACCATACTCGAGTGAGTTTGTGTTTTTATATTATCATGTTCACTCTCGCCATAGACTATACTGCCGATTACACGAAGATTGGGGTTTAAATCCCGGTCGGTTGTACTGAGGGTAGTTTTTAATATAATTTATGGTTTTCCTCTCTTACTCCACGCAAATGCGAATATACTTTTTCTAAATTCAACCCTCCTCGTCTCTAAAACATTAGCGTAGCTAGTACTTATGCTTATAACCTGAGCAGGTAGTAAGACAAGATGCTAAATAAAATTGAGCAAAATAAATACACTTTATCATAAAATAGGATAATTCTCCCATTTTATAAACCTAACAACTAAATAACTACAAAACTCCAACTCTTGAATACGAACTGACTAAAAAGGGTTGTTAGTTCTGATGAGTCTCATTCGATATGACAACCACACTCCCTCCCACGGTTACTATGTCATCATTCGTAAATCTGGTATGCCATAGCTTAGAAGTCAGGTAGGCCTATATATTTTTACTCATTTAAAGCTCTATAAATTAGTGCGTCATAAACATATTGGTTGAACAAAGGACGATGCTTAAAGTAAAAATAGTAACAATAAAAGAACGTAGGCCCAGCTGCAATAAAATCCTTTAGGGTATGCCTTGAAAAAATGGCTAGGTCAACATTAAATTGGATAGCCAGTAGTATAGGGGGGGGGGCGACCTTTTCGTTAAATCATTTCTTTTTATCACCCCTGTTACGTTGTAAAAATAAAAATAACAAGCTCTGTCAAAACATTATAATCCTTTTGATCATAATCGGGTAAAAAAATAGAAATATTTTTACAAGGCATTGTAAAAAATTAGTTTTTACGACGTATTGGGTGCTTCAAAAGTTATTTGACTGGAAATGTTTGCCTAAAGTTTCGTGGGGTTTTTTTTAACTTTTTTTTTTTGCATTACTTTTTGTTGAGTCTGTAATATTGATATTTTTTTTTACTCTAAAATAGTTAAGTACTTGGTCCGTTTTGATTCTGAGCTTATCAGCCGCATTTGTTTTTCTTTCTTTTTTCATCTCATTTCAATACCCGTTCGGATTACAGGCATGTATACTTCTCGCTAATATTTTAGGGATGAGGAAGGTGTAGTACAGAGGAAATGTATCCACAGTTTTCTGTCAGGAGTTTGGGAAACCACCTATAAATACACTAATTGAGTATGAGGGAGTGAGGGAAGAATACCTCATTACACAGGGCCCCCCCATTAGCTATCAAACTAGGATCCCCTTAGGCCCGATGATGGGTTCTTTAATTACACGGCGATGGCAAGTGAAAATTAAAAAATTACGTACCTAAAGGCTCCTTTAACACGTTCCGATTTTTGCGATCGGCCAGGAGAAATAGTCGGCCAGCGAAAACGGGTAGCAGTCGGATTGAACCTTGCTCGACTGCTGTCCGATGTCGGCCGGACGCCACAGGGCAGTCGCTCGTGGTTTTAAATGGCATGTTTACTCAGGCCAGTGTTGCCAACTGTACGATCTGGATACTAATTTTGTTATAATTTCACCGCGTGTACACTCCAATTTTAGGATATTTTCTAGAAGTGGCTCCGCTATCAAGTAACAAATTTTACATTTTTTTTTATGAAAACCGCAGGGCTTAGCAATATAATGTCAGAAAGTAGTATCCTACCGGTCAAAATACAATCCATTTCAGGTCCATGTACTATACTTGGCAACACTGACACAGGCCGGTATTTAGTCGTCCGACATCCTCTTGAAAGAATACACGTGCTGTGTGGTTGGCGGTCGAGTTGCTTATTAAAATGAGTGATATTGATGTAGATACTGAATTATTGATTTCGCTGATTGAATCACGGCCTGTGTTGTGGGACAAAACTTTAGAAAGTTGTAAGGACAGGAACAAGAAAAAAAAATGCGCGGAGAGAAGTTTGTGTGCATCTAAAAGAAATTATTTCTTCTTATTTATCCAGAAAATTTAATTTATCGAGGGATTTGATTATTAGGTTTTGAGAATAAGAACTTTCTTGGGGAGAACGATAAAATGTATCTGGCGTAGAGGAGGTGAACGAGATAAATTAAGTGCACTAGCTTTTACTAAAATACTTGCCGTCCGGCAAGAATCGGAGTAAACTCGGATAATTATCTTTGCTTAAATTGTCGGACGGTTTGCAGTCGGTCGACCGAGAATCGGAGCGTGTGAAAGGAGCCTAACTCGTTCACTATGCTTTATTCGAAATCTAATCTAGTTTATTATATATTTAAAAAAATAACTATCTGAACAAGGTCACGCCGTTAGGTTTTATTGGCCAGGCAAGATAAAAACAATTGGAAGGAAGTAAAGCGCCCTCTCCTCTTTTAAAAAAAAAGCTAATATATCAGACACGAAGGTTTTTCGAGATCAGTAAATAGCTAACGAGATAGCCAAAGGGTGATTTCCTTCTGCTAGCTCTGAAACGTGTTGCTCTTTATTAATGTGCATACAAACAGTAAACAATAACAAGGGTAAGCTATTGTCATGGCTTAAAATTGGTTTTTGCGTTTAAAATGAGTAATTTTAAATTATTTTAAAAATAGATTTCTAATTTTTTGTGTAGTAGCAGGATGTATTATAGGTATGGTACCCATATATATCTGTGTATAAGGTTACTTTCTTGATTTTTCAGGGTAATGTGTAGGCCTATACTCTATATCACATATTAAATAGGAACTTTGTCATTTCACGCGTTCATACGCCCCATCTACGATAGGGGAGGTGGTGACAGAACATTCTTTAATACAAACATTGACTGTAAATGACTAATGACAACCTATTCGTAAATTAGGCCTATAATTGATGATAAAATGTTAAGTATTATAGTATAACTTTTTTAGTTCGAAGTTCAAGGGATAGCTAAAAAAAATCGAATTAACCTTTTTCATGAATAGGCAGCTAGTACACAAATAATCAATAACTATAATCACAAACATTTTATATACGCTATCTATACAACACATAAAAAATTAAGACACACATAAAAAACAAGAAAAATTCAAACACAAAAAATAAAAAATTTGGAAAAATTATCATACGAAAACTGCAGACTGAAATCAGAATTATTAATTAAATCTGAGTCAACACATCTCATATATTAGGTAACCCGTTCACCGCCAGTGCAGAATTCCCCGCCTTCTCATTTAATGTGTGTTAATAATCTATTTCCATCTTTTATTTGACATTCTTGGCATATGGAATGGTTTAAAATAGATCGTTAGGTCAGGTTTGAAATGAGTACAAACTCGAAAAAGTTAACAATGTATACGCTTATAATTATCCAAATATTTCCTTCTAAAATTCAAATTAAAAAAAATTACCATTGATTTAAATAGAAATTTGATGGTGAATCATGGTGGGCTCCAACTATCAATTTTTTGGAATCAACCCATCCATGTTGAATTAACCAAATATTACTGTACTAAGAAAATAATTATTATTTCTGAATAGTTTGACATTAGTGACTCATCCAATGACTGCAATAAGAACCGTCTGCTGGCTGTCACCATCTTCCATAGCGTAGATGGGATTAGTTATAGCTTTTGGCAAATAATAATGTGTAAATAAAACTCCGCACAAAAATAAAACCTCATCACAAAAATAGAACTTAAAGGTGGTGTGATGATGCACTAGCACTGTTAATTTCCAAATATGTTATCCAGCTCCCCAGTCCGACACCTTAGCTCAGTCGATAGCGTGTCTGCCTACTGAGTTAAGGGTACCGGCTTCGATTCCCGGCATGGCAGAAAAATTTATCAATGATAAAAAAGTATGGGTTTACCCTTTGCCATCAATAAATTGACGTCCGAGGACTGGATGTTGTGCCTGTCCTAGTATTAAGATAGATTATAAAGCATACGAAGCCACGACAGGCCTATCCAGCCGGTAGTGGAAAATATATGGCTTGAATAAAAAACTGGCGGTCTAAGGGTAAAGTGTCTGTGCTGACGGTCCGGGGTTCAATTCTCGGTCCCTGCACAGATTTATCTGGTTGCCAAACCCTTCCTTCACCTCTGACAAGACGTGTATTAATCACAACTTGTGAATGTGTGTGGAATGTCAGGCCTCCACCGTAGTTCGGATCCCCACGTTAAACTGTAGGTCCTCCATTTCATCTCACAATCACCATACCATTCATTACACATTAGCGTGCGTGCTTACATTCCGAACAATAATAATATTAATAATAATAAAACCTGACCCATGCCACAGGCTGGAAACATTATTTGATGTAAAAAAAATTGTCTCTGACTTAAAAAATAATTACTGTTAGAAGTATTTAGTTAAAAACCAGTGCCTATAGATATACTACAGCCTGCTATGTAAAATCACAGGACATCACCCAAAAAAAAAAAACAGTACGTATGGTCAGTGGTTAACGAACTTTTCTAACCAACAGATCAGGAAATGAATTCAGTCCGTATGAAGTACCGGCACGTCACATAGATTGAGAGAAAGGTTTCCACGCAACTGGAAATATGATCACATATGTAAATGTAAAAGTGTTTTGTGTCTAAAATAAATGTTTCTTTGTATTGTAACTTAGAGGCTATTATAAAACAAATCATTCAGTCAGCTGTTGTTTTACATTGAAGGTAAACCAATACCGACAAGTGTTTCTTATAGCCCTAGTATGATGAACCTGTACAAATATGGTACGTGGGGCTGTATAGCAAGCACCCACGTCTACCAACTGTATCCATCTAAACTCCCTACAAAACAAACCGACACATTTCAACAACCTGATATCCACTTCGGGAAAGAGTCGGCATAGATGAGATAATAGAGGAAGTAAGACTGAGATGGTAAGGGCATGTAATGAGGATGGAAAAGGAGAGAGAGAGAATAACCAAGAAAATTATGGAGACGAAGCATATAGGAAAAAAAAGACCGTAAGGGAGGCTAAGAAATAGATGGAAAGGAGTAGATAACAGAAAGTGTGCAAGTGAAAAGAGAATAATGGAAGCAATTAAAGGAGAAAGGAAGATAGAGGCATTTTACTAAACCGACCTGGCCACAGGCTGGAAACGATGATGATGGTGATATCTACCTCTAAAACCTATAGTGCCATTATATTAGTCTCAAACAAACATTTTGCTATATAGCATTCTCACCTAATTGAATAAAGGTTTAGTTTAGGAACAATCTAATATGGGCCAAGAGTGGGAATACATTTAAAATGAGTAGTGCTCGTTTTTTTTAGCACCTTGTCTTACTACTCGTCCGGATTATATCCACATGTATAAATTACGCTAATGTTTTAGAGAGTGAACAAGGTTAAATCTAGAGAAGTGTAACCGCACTTGCGTGGATATAGAATGGAAAAAACCATATAGTAAAAAAAA
>CABFWO010000760.1:201108-214930 GCA_902155825.1 Timema genevievae
GGGGGAAATCAATATATAGACCTACAGTAAAAAAAAGTTAAAATTGTTAATAAAATAGAAGTTTTTTTAATGTATATTCATTAAAAAAAAATGGTCAGGCCTTCGGGCCTTCTAAAAGTGGGTTCAGAAAAAGTTCGCCATAATTAAATATTTATTAGCTTTATATCCAACTGTTCTATTAGCTCAGAGACCAAATATGTAGTCCACTGTTCGTCATAAAACATTTTATTTTGGAACTAGAGTAGTATATTACATATATTGTAAAAAAATAATCTTAAGTGATAGAACAAGTTTTAAGCTTTTGAAATTTTTACTTTTTTTTTATAAACCAAATAAAACATGGTATTGTTTATTATTTAAAAATTAAAAATTCTGTTGGATAGTGGATGATAAAACTGTCGATTGCAAATATGACATGTGTGAAATTTCATACTCAAGTATTCGTTCTTTATTCGTCAATAGTTGATGATCATAAAATGGAATAAAAATGTTTATTATAACAAAATGTTTCTTAAAATTAGCCATGTTTTCACAGAGATCGGAATGTAGGCTACATTCCAAAAGACGGAACCAGTTTTCTAGTTTGTTTACTAAACTTGCACGCTCTACTCGGGGGTTTGTAAATTATAACGGTTGCTTGTGGAATAAAATTGGCTTGACTCTAAAACAAACTGGCACGTAATAAAAAAAACACGTCTATAGTTTAATTCTTATAGGAAGAGTCATTTAAGCAATACAAATATAATTTATGTGGCCAAAATTGGTAGCATTTTACTATTATATTAATATTATTTTATAGATATCTATAATATATACATAAAAAATTGACAGCTGCAAATTACATGACTTTACGTATGAATAAGTGAAAGTAGATCGAGTAACTTTTCTAACTCTCAGATAAATAAGACTTTTTCTATGAAAGTTGGACCTTACAACAATTTCTTCCCTTTACCCATGTCATATTAAAAAAAAACATTTTATGTTAATTTGCTGAAGTAAAGTCAATTTTAAATAAAACAAGCCAACAAGGAAGTGTATGATTGAAGCTTTCTTTAGTTTGTGTAACAATTTCTAAACACAGATCATTATGTCAACACATGAATTATAAGATAACATGAGCTCTAGGTGTGAATGTAGGGGACGCAAATGCGGGTATATTACCACTAAAAATGCTTCCTTATCCTTACCCCATTAGAATAATTATCAGATATACGTATAACCTGAACAGGTAGTAAGACGCAGTTCTAAAAAATATCCATAGGCCTAATATATCATATATAGCTTATACAATATACAGGGTGGGGCGGAAACAATTAGACCAGGAGCAGCCAGACTTTTTGATCTAGGGATCTACTTCAGAGAAGGAAAATCCTTTGCGATCTACTACGGAACAATAGGGCTATACTTTTTGTTTCGTTGGTAAAAAAAAAATCAGTAAAATTATATTGCATATAAGAACTTTTAGTCCTTTAACAGACTGAAGCTGAGTTTTTCATCGAATCACATAATATATAATTTCTCTAAAAAAAGTATTTTCTTACTAAACACTTAAGTTTGAAGTTGTAAGATACCGCATAATCTTAGGATGGTTTGTAGAATGAGGGCTCGTAATTACTTTGTCATAAACGTAAGTAGGAATGTAAATAGTCATCAGTCAGTTTCGATAATTCTATTTTCTAATGTTGATTTGAGAAAAATCTGTAAAAACTTTCTTTCGTTCTCTTTCGCTCAATCTATTTTTATCGATCGACCAAACTAGCAGCCGCAGTCAACCTATATTATTATTATCACCGCGTCTTACTACCCGTCAGGGTTATACGCACTTACGCTAATGTGTAATGGTAGGGTGATTGTGAGATGAAATGGAGGACCTACAGTTTAACGTGGGATCCGAACCACGGTGGAGGCCTGGCATTCCTCACATTCACAAGTTGTGATTAATACACGTCTTGTCAGAGGTGAAGGAAGGGTTTGGCAATCAGATAAATCTGTGCCGGGACCGAGGATTGAACCCCGGACCCCCAGCACAGAAGTCCGACACCTTACCCCTAGACCGCCGGGTCACCCAAGTCAACATTTAGATCGCGATAGACTGTCTGCCCACCTCTGATACTATATGATATTAAGCTGAGGAAAGTGATGGACAACCTGCTGAGGTTTGCTTGACGTCAGGGGGAGCTCACCTGAGTGACATTGTCTTCAAAAAGTGAAAAAGTGTTTTATGTAGTTTGCTTTTATTTAGCTAGTGAATATTTACTTTTCAATTAAAGTTAAATCGAAGGGGATACAAGGAAAAGCCGGTGTTTTTGCAGTTTTTATGGCAACACTTTTTTTTTTTGCCAAAATAAATAAAATACTAACCGCCTCGGTGGCGTAGTTAGCTAATGCGTTGGTTTCGTGTTGAGCTATACTGCCGAGGACGAAGAGATCGAGGTTAGAATCTCACTCGTGTGAACTGGGGGTGGTTTTCCCTAAATGGTTTTCTACTCTCCCTCCACGCAAAAGTGGTTTCACTTCCTCTATATTCAACCTTACCAATTTCTAGCCCATTAGCTTTAATTAGTACTTAAGCATACAACCCGAATTGGTGGTAAGACGCTGTGCTAAGTAAAAATTAAATTAAAAAATATTGCTCCAGTATAAACAAAGAATTTAATTTTCTTCACAAGGTGATATCAACAGTTTGTTAAATATCTGTCAAGGGTGTCCTGGAATTCAATGACAGCTTATTATCTTTATTTTAAACGTGTCTCATCTAATGCCGCTATGCTCATGACAGATATTCAACAACTGTTGATATCACCGTGTGATGAAAATTAAATTCTTTGTTTGTATTGGAGCAATATTTTATTTATTTTAGCCAAAAAAACTACAAAAACACTGGCATTTTCTCGCGTCCCCTTCCACCCCACCTTAAAATATTACTTTTAAAGTTAGGTTACTAATTTATTGTCAAATGATTTCGGCCTCACCCTATATTATATTAATTTGTGTGTGTGTGTGTGTGTGTGTGTGTGTGTGTGTGAACAGTTTATTTTTACCGTTCAGAGCTATTCTAATATTTAACTCAAATTAAAAACTTTAAAAATTCTTACTAATGTCGTTCCGTGTCTGATTGTTGAAAATTATTTCAGTACTCCCTTATCATTTTCCAAAAATTGAGATTGTGTTTGTTTATCCAACATAATCGTGGGGGGTGTTTATTAATTTATTTTGCTTTAAGGAAAACACATTTTTAATAGTTGGTTCTCATATTTTTAAGATTGCATTTCATTATTGTTGATGGCTTTCTAAACATTTTTGTATCTTATACCGGGCTACCAAAATCATTTACATGTCAAGACAGGATTCAAACTAAACTTATAGACCTACTACAAGTCAAGAAAAGAAGCAAAGTCCGACATAGTGTCACAAAATGCTTCTTGATGTTTTTTTTTTTTGAAATTGTCACTATTTGATGTATAGCTTCTCCTTTATTTAACAAGACACATGATGGTGAAACAAGTTTTTACTTAACATGGCAACGTAGTCAAACAAAAAAAATGTATATATAATTAATGTAATCAGCGTTTTCTTTGTTCCATTTTCTTCGAGGGGGGAAAAAAATGCTGGCTAAGCATAAAACGACATTACCTCGTAAAAAAAAAAGCAAAAGACTTTTTTTTCTGGATATTTTTTTTAAAATCCTTTGTCTTTTCATCTTTTGCCCACATTAGGTTGACTTTTTTTTTTTAATGTATCGACCTATGAGCTGTTGCATGAATACGTTTTAGATGTATTTGAGAAAGAAGATGGATAAAAGAGATAAAAGTTTAAAGGGAGACAGAGAAAGCAAAGAGTGTCATTCTTTCCTTTTCAACCATCTTTTTTTTTTTTTAATTAAGATCAAACCATGGATGACAATACTCCCTTCTTTCTATTTCCATTTTTACCCCTTCCCTTAGAGAGCCCATTCCTTTTTTTTTTAATCTGCTTTTTTTTTCCATGTATATGAAAAGATTAAAAAAGGAGGGAGTCATAAAAAAAATATATTGTTGGGTAGGAGAAATCGTGAAAAGTAGGGAGGGGGGAATGGTTATGTTGGTATTGTTATATAAAAAAAGAGGGGGCGGGGCTTTCCTATGAAATGGGAGGGGCTAAGTCACCAGGTGGTTGGCCAATCATATGAAAAGGGGGGGAGCCCCTTTTTTTTCACGACTATAAGCACGTCATAACCCATAACAGACATATTGATGTTAGCAGTCGCCAAACATTGTATGGTATTATAAACACCCGACGACCAATGGCGATCGGCCAACCACACAACTTTATTTTTTTTTTTTGCCAAGACATACAAATTAATTATATCGGATATTATTACATCACTCGGTTTGCTCGTAAAGAATAAATAAAGATCATAGTATTGTTTGCTTATTCAAGAAATGAGCTTATTTTAAATGCGATATGAAAAACTAGAGATTAAAAAAAACTTGAGATTCGCGAGAAAATAATGAGGTTTTATATTTTAGTAAAAGAAGGAAAAATCTTAAATACAGCCCAATTATCATAGGAAGGGCAGCTAGAAAATATACTTATGAATACCATAAAGTAGCTACAGTAAGAGCTGTAGCTGTAGATATTATCAATAAATAATGTGGTAAAACGCTTTCACTGTAGGCCGAAATAAAACTTTTAAGGCCTATTTATCATTATCAGACTTATTTTTTTAATCACCGAGTCTTACTAACCGTCCGGGCTATACGCTTGAGTACCAATTACACTAATTGGTTAGAGATTGAGAAGCTTGAATTTAGAGTAAGTGAACCCGCAATTGCGTGGAGGCCGAATGAAAAACCATTTAGGAAAAACCACCTCAGTTCACCCAGCCGAGATTCGAACCTCATTTTCCCCGTCCTCGACAGTCTAGTTCAACACTAAACTATTGCGTTAGATAACTACGCCACCGAGGCGGGTTTTCAACAACTGTTGATATCAATCACTATGTATAGAAAGTTATAGTTTATCTTTATACTGGGCCAATTTTCTATTTGTTTTGTCAAAAAACCAAACCAAATGTTTTTTTCTTGCTTAGTGTGCAATAGCTTGTACACTATGTTGTGATACAGTCCCAAAAATAAATCACATAAAAAAAACTCGTTCAAAATTTGGCAGTCAAAATAAGATATTTTTTCAAAGCTATTCTCTTGCTAATCAATTCAGTGGTATACAAATTTTTAGGTTACTTAATGGTAAAAGGGGAAAATGAGAGGGGCAGGATGCTCACAAACCACAAGGAAAAAAAAAAAGAAGAGATTTCTCCAAAAAGTTCGGCCAAACTTTTAGTACCAGCGTCATTAAAACACAAACATTCCATAGAATTTTTTTAAGAGGAATACACAGCCCCGTGAGGTTGACCTAAGAAATAAATAAATACGTGACGTCAGAACAGAAATATTACATTTGTTATTGTTATTCCGTGAGTCTCTTAGATTTTTTATTATAGCACCACGCCTCACTACCCGTCCCGGCTGCCTGATTTTAACCAAACAAACAAGGTAAGAACCAGGAAGGTAGAATTTGGATGAAATGTAGCCACATTTACGTGAAGGAAGAGTGGAAAAATAATTTATTAGCGAGAAAAAAAACAACACCGAAGTGCACCCAGTTTAAATTCGAACCCTGGCTCCTCCATAACCAAAGAACCAAACTAGATGAGCCTGACATTTTATCTGCGTACCCACAGATGCAGGTTCACTATATTTTTCACAAAATAATAACTAAAAGATATTTTTTTTCAATTCCATTAATTATTTATTTTAAGGATTTTCTGGTGAGGTAATTATTACTTACTAACAATCATGTAATTATACTATTCAACCACATAAATCAGGACAAGAGGTGTTAGTTTTAAAGATCTGTGAGAGCAATAGCCTGGAAAGAGGATTGGAAACTGTTGGCAAAATAGATTATCCCTAATGCATCCAGTCGGTATCGAATTTTAAGCGTTCTTTATCAGAGCAAGGCGTGCTGACAGCTCACCTAACCCCTGCCACTCATATAGCTAATTTATCGATTCAACTCGAGAGGATATATCGATCTCTTGCCCGTACTTTATGGAAGATCGAAAATGCTTTCAGCCTGATATATGACAACCAGCCGTACAGGTCTTGTAACTTTTATCTTAAATGTCAATTAACTGCCCACGAGTTGGTTATTTAAATTCTAACAAAAATGTATTACACACACGGGGACACATTTTGACTAAAAAATGAGACCAACCTTTTAACATACACTAATTGGGCTTTTAACACTTTATATTAATTAACATTTAAAGTCGTTTTGGTTTGCAAACATAGCATAAATCTTTATAGAGATGACACAAATGAGAGGTTTTTCTCTTAACAATTAAGATAGTTTTTTATAAATAAATAGTTGTGTATGCTCATCTTAAGAGAGATAAAAATAGCTATATAATAAATTAAATTATAGCCACGATAGCTACGTTAAACATTTGATTATTTGTTTATAAAGTCCAGCCAATTCAATAGTCTACATGACCAAGTAGAGTAGTAGATTACTTATAATTAGGACTTAGTTTGACTCTCGTTAGGACAGTGCTTCAAGAGTTAAGGCTCATATGATAAGAGCCTAACTCTAAAATCGACGTTCAACAGTGCGTCTACACAATTAGGTCATTAGCGCAACTTTATAATAAAAAAAAATTTTAAATTCGTTAAATGTCGCATAGTAAATAAGATAAGAGTTTTTTTGCTTTTTTTTACAGTTCTTAAAACGTTTTGTTGAGAATAAATATATTGCTTAGATAGAGACTTTTGTAACTTTAGTTTAATTTTTTACGTATTTTCTACATTGATCAGTTCATGAATATAGCGTAATTTGACCAAGACTTTTTATCTTAGTTAATAAAGTTTCTGATCAAACGTCGATAGCGGCTTAGTCATGATAAATATTAAAAAACTGTTGCGTTTACTATGTGTAGAAAATTAAATTAATGTATCTACTAGAGTAATATTTTATTTTATTTTTGCAACAACAAAAAATCCATAAATACTGAGAAAATACTAATTTTAACTACAGTTTCCTTCATTTTAAAAAGTGCGTGTTAATTGTCAAATACAAAGTAAATAAAACCTTAACACAACATTTAAAAAAAGGTAATTTTGCACCTAGTTCTATTAACCGTTCAGCTAGTACGCTTATGTATTAACTACTCTAATGTGCTAGGAATTAGAAAGGTTGAATTCAGGAGAAGTGTACATGAGTTTGCGTGGAGGGAGAGGAAAACCATTTAGGAGAAACCACCCTCAATACAACCGACCGGGATTCGAACCCCGATCTCTCCCGTCATTGAAAGGCCAGAATTGCGAGAATGAATCCTTAGGCCGATCGACCATCCAAGCGGCTAGCACCACATTTATTAAATTAAAATAAACTGCTTCGGTGGCCGCGTGGTCTAACGCACTACTCTCGCAGTAGACTAGACTGCCGGTGACGGGAAGATCAAGGTTCGAATCTCGCTCGGGTATATTGATGGAGGTTTTTCCCCAATTATTTTTCATTATCCCTCCAAGCAAATGCGGGTACACTTCCTTTAAATATAACCTTCTTAATCACTAAAACCATTAGCATAATTAGTACATGGGTGTATAACCTGAATGGGTAGTAAGACGTGGTACTAAAAAAAATGAAAATTATTGCCTTAAACAATTATAACTGATAGTCTCCATTATTCTCGACAAAAAACCTATTGTGTAGGTCAAGTTGAGGAAATCACAGCATTTGTCTTTAAAGGTTTTTTAGAAGGAAAAATATCTCTTGCCCCCAAATTTTTGTGACACTTTCAGTCAATCTAGCAAATTTACAGTTTCCGGCGCGGGTGCGCTAATAGGTTTACGACCCCTAGAGGGTGAGGAACGGTATTTTAAAAAAAAAGAACGTAGCGGGGTGTTGGCCACGTGTGCCCCATCCACTGAAAGAAAAGAACTGGAGGGGGAGGTTAAAGGGGGGTGGGGGTTTGGTCCATGTCAACCCTCACATTACCCCCAATTTCACTGACACAGGGTGGTAAGCTTCCGGGGGTAGGTCATCTCATCTTGCGAGAGCGTGCTAACTGCTCCTTCCATCCCCCTCCCCTAACCATATGGTGACCATACCCCTTCCCACCCCCCACCCCCTAACTCCAACACGGGAGTCGGGACTAACCTTCCGCACGAACGATTCAGTTCTACTTGAGGATTAAAACAGCAGTTCTATAGAGTTTCTACGCTCATAGACACATACAATTATTAGATAAAGCTCCCTTTCCTCGCAGTAGAGGGCTTAAGAAAGGCCAATTGCAAATTAACAGGATCATGAGACCCGTTTTGGTGCTTACCTGGTCCAAGCACTCGACTCAACTTTCACCCGTCTGATCTGATCGACCAATCTGGCATCAAAAGTTTAAACATGGTTAAATCAGTTACACCACCTAAAGTCTGCTCTGCGTTGGAATTGTTTTCTGAAAGGCCTTTTGCCCTACCAGAAATCTCTTATATAGTAGGATATTGGTAGGAAAAAAGACCTTTCAGAGAGTAATTCCTACCGTGAATGGAGTATACATTGACGCTGACTGCCCAACTCGATTCAATCCTACACGACCGGACCCGATCCGACCCGATTGACCAATTAGACTCCAAACATGGTCAAATCAGTCATACCACCTACATTGACGCCAACTGTCCGACCCGATCCGATCCAATCCGACACGACTGGACCCGATCCAACCCGATTGACCAATCAGACTTCAAAAATTCAAACATGTTATAATCAGTCACACCACCTACATTGGCGCTGACTGTCCGAACCGAACCGTATGTGATTAGCGCCGACGTCAGCCGAATTCTATAATTCAAGCATGTTTGTGTTTTTCCCGTTCAGTTCGTTCCGACTTTAGGCACAGTTCCTCTTCAGGCCCAACACACATTAAGGGGTTGCTTAGCTTTTTCAAGTATCCTTCAATCGCTCTTAAAAAATAGGCTTATATAGGCTTTTTTTTAGCGTACGCCACCCGGTTTTGTCAGCTAGACATTCCTGGTCTTCTACTGACATTGGTGGATATGTAACGGTCTTCTGAGGTCGGACCATCCTGATTGTAGGTGCGGTTACTTCGGACCGATTAGATGATAATGATTATGTGGTACCAGTAGAAGTCTTAAAGCTAGCCTTTGCAACCAGAACATGGTGATCGTCCAAGAACAATCTCCCCTTCAGGAAAAAATACCTATGATACCGCCGGGAATTGAACCCAGGACCTCTAAATTACTAGTCGGGCGTGTTGACCACTAGACCATGATCCTAAAAGATAGTCGTAGGTTTCTATGGTCATCCTATGGTATTCTTTAATATTCTCCGCGTGTTCCCGCAGCGGCAAACCCGTAGTGAAGTATAGTCCTACTCACTTTCACTCCTATAAGTATCAAACTCATGCAAACACGTATTTTTTTCGCTTACCAGCCGTTTTAAAACATGAATTAATATCACACAATAACAAAAGTTCTAAATCATTATCGAGGTCTGTATTCCTGAGTGCATTCTTGGGCATCTCGTGTAGTTTGCTAAGCAAATTAAGGCGATTGGCCCTTTTCAATTTGTTGTGGAAATGCAGAGCCATGTGAACAAACTGTTATCTTCAAGAATTTTTTTATTCTTTTGCAATTTTCTTTTCAGAAACGGTTTGTTCAAGAATAGAAGCATGTTGATTAAGTTATACTTTTTATATACACACCTCCTGTATAATTTTAACAGTGATCAAATATCGATAAAATTGACATTTTTTCAATAGAAACCTGCCAGCTTCATAACAAAAAATAAGAAAATGTAACAATTAATAAACATCAATACATTATCTTAGAAGGGGTGTTGAAAATATCAACATGAAAATTTCACTCGTTCTCGAGAAAACTGATATTTCCAAACGTATGATTTTTTTCCGCAAGACCTTTGGGGTAGCTAGCGCCACCTACGGTTTCCGTGATCCACCTTTTCTTGTTGGTGCGGAAGGATACTTTGGTCGGTTGTGAAGCCACGCCACGCCTTTCACCCTCCCGCCCACCATCCCACAAAATAGGTTTTAGACTTTCACTCGACAGGGCCTTAAATGGGAATAACCATACGATATGGCTTTGGAAGTACTTACACTCAACATGTATGAAAATAACCATTTCGACTCGAGAGCTCTTGAGAAGAGCTTCAACACGAGTGATTCTGGGGGTGTATTCTTGAATACTTTCAAAGCCATCTCTTATGGTTTCCCCATTTAACTTTGCTTGGAAAACCACACGAGATGCCCAAGGAATGCACTCAAGAATACAGAACCTGGTCAGGTCTATTGAGGATGGTTTTCCCTATATATTCTCCCAATCCTCTTCCGCGAAAATGCGGGTAGACTACCTCTAAAATGTTTCCTTGCTCATCCCTACTTCATTTGAGTAATCACCATATATTTATGCAGATAACCTGAATAGGTTGTAGGACGGGCGATGTAAATAAACTCTGCTAAACATTTAAATAAAAAATTAAATAACTCTGTTTACCTTCATAGAAAAACCAAATAAGATCTAGCTAATGTAATCTTTCTTAGCGAGCAATGATTTTTGGAAAGGCGAGTAAATTTTACTGGTTGATGTAGTTTACTTCAGATCTGTTTCAAATAATGTTGAAATTATATATATGCACAAAAACACATGATATATTTAAATCATAACCAGTTAAAAGTGCGAAATGTTTTCCAGTTGAATTTAAACAGGATTATTTCGTTTGGAGCCTTGTTTTATGAACTGCCATTTCAGTGTCCATAGTTAATTTACGATAAAGTATATACTAAACTGCCATATTATGCGAGCTGTTTTGTTTTCATTATATAAAAAAGCTCCTCGGTTAAACCTGATGCAGAATAATGTGACATGCTCCGCGGTCAATATAACGAACACACCTCAACACCCCTTTCGAGCATTCCAGTTTCTTAACGGCCTGTTCATTTCGTGGTGTCAAATGAGTTATGGCTAGCGTATCTGATATCGCTACTAGACTATCTTTAAAGTCAGAAACCCATTCACTCTGTTACAGAACGAAAGGTTGTACCGCATTTGACTAAGTATTACAAACAGGGGTGGCCAACATCAGGGTGGGATGGTAGGGAGACGCGAGAAAAGGACAGTGTTTTTATTATTTATATAGCAAAACTTTTTTTTTGTGAAAATAAATAAGATAATTCTCCAGTAGAAATATAAAGTTTAATTTTTCTTCCCAGTTTAATTTTTCTTCAACAGTTCTTGAAAATATGTCAAGGGTGTGCTGGAATTTAATGACAATTTGGTCTCTTGATTTAAAATGTTTCTCGTATAATGCCGCAACGCTCATGACAGATATTCAACAACTGTTAATATCAACACGCGAAGAAAATTAAACTCCTGTTTTCACTGTAGAAATATTTGATCTATTTTGGCCAAATAAAAGTTTTGTTATAAAACCTGCAGAAACACTGACCTTCCCTAGCGTCACCCCACCTTAATTTTTCCTTTTAATGCAAGGAGTTCGAGGACTGTTATTTTCCCTCCTCAGTCCCGGCACAGATTTATCTGATTGCCGAACCCTTCCTTCACCTCTGACAAGACGTGTATTAATCACAACTTGTGAATGTGTGGAATGCCAGGCCTCCACCGTGGTTCGGATTCCACGTTAAACTGTAGGTCCTCCATTTCATCTCACAATCACCCTACCATTGCACATTAGCGTAAGTGCGTATAACCCGAATGGGTAGTAAGACGCGGTGCTAATAATAATAATAATAATAATAATAGAAATAGTAAGTAGCCTGATTAGATAATTTAAAGAAAATTGAAACATAATTAGTTGGACGATTCCTGCACGTCCATCATAGACTCTGCCTTATAATATGAGTGAAGAATGACCCTGGGCACTGGACGATTCCTGGATAGTTCAGTGGTTAGAGCATTGGCATACTAAGCCAAAGGTCCCGGGCTCGATTCCCGTGTCCAAGTGTCATTTTTCAATTTTCAGAATTAGGTTTAAGTGTTTACACACCCTATTACTCACTATCACCATCACCTCATCTTATTGGTACATGGGAAAAGCCTCCACGTAAAGGATGTACGATTAGTACATTAGGGCGTCCTCTGGGCAAAGGTACGTTAGTACTGGATAGTCTTCCCTCAAACTGGGCTACGAGTGATGTAGCCCAGACGTGCAATATTTTTGTTACTACTGTAAAAGAAACAGGATATTGCTTTATTAAGAAAATTTAAATTTCACGTTTGGAGCAATGCATAGATATTAAGATAACTTTTTATATTACCTATAGAATTAATTCCACTATCATATTATTCGTGCTATTCATTTGTTACGAAATAATATTTGTTTTCTAATTTAAAGTGAAAATAGGTTCGTTCTCTACACCCGACATACGAGTTAAAATCGGTACAAGAGAACAGGTTTAAGTTAATTACTATAAAATAATAACTGTAATTATAGTATTTATGCTTACATATATTATTGACCCAATTTAAATATATAGACCTATATAAAATAGATTGTCTGTCAGGTGAAGATATTATAGTTTGATATTCGTATCTTTAATTTGGATATTATAATAGCCTATTTTGATGATCTATTAAAACATTTACATCCTGTACACTTCACCACCAATAAGATGGTTTGATATTATTTTCCTCCTTTTGATGGCTACCGGGTGTATATAACAGTGTCGGGGCGTGTAGTGTCGCCAGGGTAATCAGAGTTAGTTCAAACTACCCATGTGAATTGCTTTCATCACTTATTGGCCAGATATCAATGATAACACATTCCCAATTATACCAGAGCCTACGTACGAGTATAATTTGTCAAATTGGTGACCTGGTGGTCTAGGGGTAAGGTGTCAGACTTCTGTGCTGGGGGTCCGGGGTTCAATCCTCGGTCCCAGCACGGATTTATCTGATTGCCAAACCCTTCCTTCACTTCTGGCAAGACGTGTATTAATCACAACTTGTGAATGTGAGGAATGCCAGGCCTCCACCGTGGTTCGGATTCCACGTTAAACTGTAGGTCCTCCATTTCATCTCATAATCACCCTACCATCGCACATTAGCGTAAGTGCGTATAACCCGAACGGGTAGTAAGACGCGGTGCTAATAATAATAATAATAATAATAATAATTTGTCAAATCAGGGATTTATATCGCAGGCACATTTTTAACTAGCTATGCTTACCCTGTAAGCAAGACACGACACGGCACTGGTTAGCTCTTAGGCTTACAGCGCCTAACTGTCAATCTGAGTGGTCCTGGGGTAAAGTGTCCGCCTCTGGACCCGTTGTTCGTGGGTTCAAGACCGGCCGAGGTCGTCTGATTTTTCTTGAGCGATAAAAATCCGTAGCACAACTTCCTTCGTAGGGAAAGTAAATCCGTCGGTCCCATGTCGATTGTGGAGTGTAAAATAATCCTGAAAGGTATGTGAAAAATACCTTTCCCAGGCAAAATTGGTAGGCCCTTTCACACACGCCCGTAGAGATTCAGTTTGGAAGGCAACGGGACACCACCACATTTTCTGTGGTTTATACCAGTTGGTGCAGGCGGCACTAACCAGCTGAAGGGCTTAGTGCATTTCCAGCCCCGATTGGATAGTAATCACATAAAAAAAACCAACTCTCTGATCTTTGACTCAAGAAAGAAGACACAAATAAGATGGAAGGAGTGAGAAAGGTAGGATATAATTTATAGGTCGTGTAACAGCATTTGCTTGGAGGGGAACCATTTTGGGGGGGGGGGGG
>CABFWO010000760.1:234213-248358 GCA_902155825.1 Timema genevievae
TGCCTGTAAATCAGGAGTGAGTTGCTCCTAGTGTTTGTCTCTATATGCTTGCCGGGCTGCCTGTAAATCAGGAGGGATATGCTCCTAGTGTTTGTCTCGATATATGCTTGCCGGGCTGCCTGTAAATCAGGAGTGAGTTGCTCCTAGTGTTTGTCTCTATATGCTTGCCGGGCTGCCTGTAAATCAGGAGGGATATGCTCCTAGTGTTTGTCTCGATATATGCTTGCCGGGCTGCCTGTAAATCAGGAGTGAGTTGCTCCTAGTGTTTGTCTCTATATGCTTGCCGGGCTGCCTGTAAATCAGGAGGGATATGCTCCTAGTGTTTGTCTCGATATATGCTTGCCGGGCTGCCTGTAAATCAGGAGTGAGTTGCTCCTAGTGTTTGTCTCTATATGCTTGCCGGGCTGCCTGTAAATCAGGAGGGATATGCTCCTAGTGTTTGTCTCGATATATGCTTGCCGGGCTGCCTGTAAATCAGGAGTGAGTTGCTCCTAGTGTTTGTCTCTATATGCTTGCCGGGCTGCCTGTAAATCAGGAGGGATATGCTCCTAGTGTTTGTCTCGATATATGCTTGCCGGGCTGCCTGTAAATCAGGAGTGAGTTGCTCCTAGTGTTTGTCTCTATATGCTTGCCGGGCTGCCTGTAAATCAGGAGGGATATGCTCCTAGTGTTTGTCTCGATATATGCTTGCCGGGCTGCCTGTAAATCAGGAGTGAGTTGCTCCTAGTGTTTGTCTCTATATGCTTGCCGGGCTGCCTGTAAATCAGGAGGGATATGCTCCTAGTGTTTGTCTCGATATATGCTTGCCGGGCTGCCTGTAAATCAGGAGTGAGTTGCTCCTAGTGTTTGTCTCTATATGCTTGCCGGGCTGCCTGTAAATCAGGAGGGATATGCTCCTAGTGTTTGTCTCGATATATGCTTGCCGGGCTGCCTGTAAATCAGGAGTGAGTTGCTCCTAGTGTTTGTCTCTATATGCTTGCCGGGCTGCCTGTAAATCAGGAGGGATATGCTCCTAGTGTTTGTCTCTATATAGGCTTTCCGGGTTGCCTGTAAATCAGGAGTGAGCTGCTCCTAGTGTTTTTCTCTATATAGGCTTGCCGAGTTGCCTGTAAATCAGGAGTGAGTTGCTCCTAGTGTTTGTCTCTATATATGCTTGCCGGGTTGCCTGTATCTCAGGCACTCAAATTTTTTAAACTAAGCTGTTTATTTGGGTTTTAAATTGCACACCATTTACTTTGGTAAAATAGCACCATTCCTTGAGGTAAATAAATAACATCAAATAAACCCCTTTAAATATAAGCACGTCATCTAGGAATTTTTTTTTATGTCTTTAGCAAGAGTGGGCTACTCTCTGAAGCAACCTGATCATGTCCAAGAACCAAAACGTCAACATTGATGGCTACATGGTTTAAGGCATCAGTCTTGTCATAGACGGAACTACTGGTGAATAGGTTGAGCCGGATGCAGTTTGAATTGGAGGGGGGTACACTCAAATTTACTGTGTTCCCCCTCCTCCTCCCATCCTCAGAATAAAGTGACTACGCTTTACATCCAAGCTACTCTCATCATACCTAATTATTAAATTAAGACGTTAATAATAAATTACCTTTTTCGCAGGTCGAATGATCAAAGTCAATGGTTCCCAATCTGTGGGGCGCGTTTCCCAACAGCGGAGGGTGGACCAATTTGTAACAAACGTTAAAAAAAAAAAATCAGCTGAGAACTGAAAACACTTTTTTTTTATTTCAATCACTTTACTGAAATAACGAAGATAATTTTTTCTTCTTGCGGTATTGGCAACACTGCCTACCATTTGTAAAAAGAATATGAGGTGAACAACCAAAGAGTAAGAAACTCGTGTGCAATTTTAAAGCTCAAGAGCCTTGGATTCGCTCTTTTTTCCTTTACACCCTCCTTACCTACCATTGCGGCCACGTGCAATACCACCGGATTTTCAACTCTTGACAAACATAAAAAATTGAGATGGGAAATTCAATTGCTCAATTCCTCGATACATATAGATTCTTAAGGGTATCGAGAAGATTGAGAATCGAGAAAATACCTCGATTCTTGATGCCTCGATTCCTAAAGATACGTGCAAATGATTGAGAATGCTTTATTAAGAGATAAATGAATATCAAATATTAAAGGCCGTTTGTGACACATTTTTTCGTTAATTATTGCATATGTTGCGTAAAACCCTAACGGGTAGTAAGACGTGGTGCTAATAATAATTATTATTATTCCATATATTTGTATAGTAAAACTTATAAAAGCATTGATTAGATTTTAAAACCTAAATATTGATGTTTTGCTTCAACATGTAAACATATTTACCGTGCTAGCATAATGTATTCAAGAAAAAAACACAAATAAACCTACGTATTAACAGATACCAGCCCTTTGTTAAGAAATATATTATGATTGCTTTGCAAATTTACAGTCACAAATTAAATAATAATAATAGTAATAATATAGGTAAAGTTTATTTCAAAATTTTAAATCCAAAATTAAAATCATGACTGTAGTATGTAAAGGCAAACATGTTTTAAAAAAACTAATTAATATTTAAGAGACGTTTATCAAAATTTCCAGAATAAAATCTAATTGGTAAAAAAGTTTACCTATCACGGCAGTCTATGAACATAAACCAATATAGCCGTTTCCACTTCATTTCAGGCCTATTCCAGTAAGAATCGAGTATCGAAGAATCGAGATAAAAATTTAAGAATCGAAATTGAGAATCGGAATTGAAAAACTGGTATCGTCCCATCTCTAATGAAAACCAAACAAATTTTCGACTTGAAGTAGAAAGCGATTTACAATGTGCTCTGACAAACATAAAACCCAATATTCAAGAATCGATGATAGCACAACAGTGCCAACCAGAACACCAATTTTCAATTATATAGCTGTACCAATTTGAATTTGATATAAAATAAAGAAGAGAATAGAAAGCATTTTTTTAAAAATATTTGTTATACCTATTCCAAAAAAAACAAATATCAGGAGATATGTGGGGGAATTTTATAATCTACCAAGGGGGGAGTCAGCTTAAAAAGGTTGAGAACCATTGGTCTAAGCTGTCAATATTGCAATAGATTGTACTGTCGATGATGGGGTGATTCAAGGTTCAAAACTCGTTCGGGGGTATTGAGGGCCTAATTTTCCTAAATGGTTTTCCACTCTTACTCTCCACAAATGTGGCTACACTTCCTCTAAATTAAACCCTGCTGATACCTGACACATTAGCGTAATTAGTTCATTTGCTTATAGAGAGGCTGTGGCAATTTAAATAAATGGCCCGGTGCGCTGCACAGACTTTCTCTTGCTTTTTATCTTAAAATAGACATTTACTAGAAACTCATAAGATTTGTGGAGCGAAATAATAGGGCTATACATTGTTGTAGGAATAGCATAGAATGGCATTAGGAAATAGGAACGTTGTTACAGAAAAATTGAGAAAAGAGAAACATCTTTGTATACCAAAGAGTATAAGAATCAAATTCATTTTCAAAGTCTTGAATTAAAAAGTATATGTATATTTGATTATAGCTCAGAAATTATTGGTTTTATAAAAATATATTTCAAATAAAAGATTTGTATCTTTAATAGTACTACAACTTAGCAATGATAAGTTATTTCGTATTTCAATTAGTTGTGCAGAAATGACGAAAATTGGAAAATATCCCTCATGTAAAGTACCCTCATTTCCACGGGAAAATGAGAACTGCCATTTTGTTTATATTGATAAACAGTGTCTAAATAACATAGTATTTAATCAAAATTGTTAAGAGTGAATTTCAAGGAAATCAATTTGTTCTCTTTTTTCCCTTCAATAAACTACCCTTGAATTTAGGGTTAAACATCTAATTCCAAATAAAAAACCTCTGGAGGACCTAATGAACACCCCAGATACCAAGTTATAGCCTAACCTATAAAATTGTTTCGGCTCTAGCCCGAGGTACAAACAGACGACATCGCGAAAACCACCTTTTTGGTTTCAGGGGGTCCTGAGTCGTCGACATTTATCAAAATCTCGAGTTCGAATTTTTTGACGATCTCAATAACCAAAGTGTCGATAGGAAATAAAAAGTTGTAATGTACTTTTTTTTATTATTATTTTAACAGACTGAAATAATATTTTTAACACCTGCACTACAGATTTACAAGCACGCTCTACTTGAGTAGGGCCCCACCTGGACAACAAACAACCAGTGAAGTAGACCCTAGACCAACTTCGATAAGTGAAAATATGACAATCGTATTGTTACAAATGATTAAGGGAGTAGTTCTGGTGGGAGGGGGGGAAAGTAGTTTGGAAAGAGGGTTGGGGGAGGGGGACAATTACAGTGCTTGTTAGGAGGGCGCGGGTGGACACTTCATTGTCCAGAAGAATTTTGAACAAAAGTTTCCAAAACTACGGAGCAGTGGGGTCACGAAACTTTACTTACAAGACAACAATAGGTCACTTCCCTATTGCTATCCAACTAGTGAAGTGAACGCTTTTAAAAATAAATATGGCAATAAATTAACTCGGGAAAAGTCATAAAAGTGACCAATACCTTTAACCGGGCATTTTGACTCCCCTCCTGCCCTAAAAAAAAATACGGACAGAAGATACTAAGAGTGTTGTGTGTATTGAAAAGAGTGCATGGAAGGCAAAGAATATGAGAGCGAGAGGGTAGGGGGGGCATTTTAAGGGATGTTTTTGGAATATGACGCGAGCACCAGGGCGGCAGGGGTCAAGATGTTTTTCAAAGTCACAAAAGATGTAAAATTTTTTTTTTTCCCCTTTAACAAGTTTCGACGTGGACTATAATGGTTGGTTTGCAAGAAGCCAAAGTATGAGGTCTTGAGTATGAGTATTAGGAGGGGTGCAAGGGCAGCTGTTGGAACCACCCACATTACACACGCGCTTAACTTAAGCCGCACCCTTAAGAGCGTTCATTAAGCAGGCCCAAGTCAGCTCCCGGCTCGCGCGAGGTATTGTAGGAGAAAAAGGGAAAATAAAACACCTACGATTTGCCAGAAATGTGAGCAGTACATTCGTATTTGAATGATCACTCGAAATTTTCCGTGGTGACGATGGAGGACAAAGCGACAAAGTTTCTTGTTAATAACTACAGTATGTTTCTATTATGACAATGAAGATTTGTGCACAGTGCTTATCTGTGAAGACATTTTAAAATGGTCAAAAAACAGTCTTTTCAACGCAGTTTTCATCCAAATATCATTTAATATTTCAACAATGTTCAGTATTAGGAACTTCTATTAACTCTTTATCTCCATTATTGTTTAGTCAGAAATGATCCACGTGCAATAGTGTTGGTGTAAATGTACGATTTCTAGCCGACTGTATCACAGAGTTGATTGTCACGTGATGCAAGCTCTTAAACACTTTGATCCCTTAAACAATATTCACAACGCACCTCATTAAAACAAGGTTGGACTTGGTCTTCAAAGGCACGTTTGTTCCACTCTCAGCAGGCCCGTGTTTGATCCCCGAAAGGACTGTATTTCGAGAGATTTCACTCCTTTTATGAGTTAAATAATTTTCTATAAATACAAATACCGAGGCATTTATTTACTTAAAAATTCATCGGTTTAGCAGTTACAGAGAATATCAATTGCTAATTGAAAGTGGGAAGTAGGGTAAGGGTTTTGGTTTGAGCCCGGATGAGGCCGAAATTAAAGTCTTCTTCAGCTCGTCATGAAACCCGCTTCGGTGGCTGCGTGGTCTAACGCGCTACTCTAGCAGTGGACTAGACTGCCGATTACTAGGAAATCAAGGTTCGAATCTCGGTCAGGTGTAATGAGGGTGGTTTTACCAAAATGGGTTTCT
Organism: Timema genevievae; assembly: GCA_902155825.1. Lineage (NCBI taxonomy): Eukaryota > Metazoa > Arthropoda > Insecta > Phasmatodea > Timematidae > Timema > Timema genevievae. The sequence goes on from CABFWO010000760.1 coordinate 240,059, forward strand.
ACTCTCTCTCCACGTAAATGAAGGTAAACTCATAAGCGTATAGCCCGAACGGGTAGTAAGACGTGTTGCTAAAAAAAAAAGCTTGTTATAAGAAACTGTTGGCCATAATTTACTTTGTCTATAGCTTTCTCGGCAAATTTTATAACACTAGGTCTTATTATTTAACTATCTGTTTTTTGTTATAAACTAGTTTCTTATAGGGTAAAACCAATATTGTAATTTTTTTTATAGTTATGTATCAAACGTTAAATAATAAAAGAGCAAAATAATTGTGTCAAAAAATTAAATACCAACATCGAGCGGCTATAAGTAAATATTATATTTTCCTGGTCAAAACTGAATATACAGCATTAATTGTCAGTAAAATAATTTAATTAATATAACCAGATCCGTCTTAAAATGAAACAATCTTATTTAGCAACGCGTCTTACTACCCGTTCGGATTTTACGCTTACGTACTAGTTATGTTAACGGTGTTTTTTTAAGGGATTAGTGATATTATATTTAGAGAAAGTGTACTCTCATTCGCATGGAAGGAGAGTGGAAAACCTTTTTGAGAAAACCCACCCTCAGTACACCTGACTGAGATTCGAACCTCGATCTCTCTCGTCATTGGTAGTCTAGTCTACTGCACGTGAGTAGTGCGTTAGACCATGCGACCTGAGAAGGACGTAATATAGAGCTCAGCGCAACTATATGTTGTTGTTTTTTAATCTAATATAATTTGATAGCTATAGATGTGGTTTACCTCGGATATTCGGGTGTGTCATTTGTTTTATCACTCGAACCTAAGCTATATAGATATGATACTTTATTATAATGACGTGCATACGAGCAGCAGTTAAGTGATTCTACGTGTGTGTGTATGTGTGTCTGTATAATACTTTACATCCGCCAGTGCACATAAAGATACATTTGTTTGGCATCTCAAACGTATGGACAAGACACTAAATATCACCTATATATAATAAAAAAATAAACATAATCGCATCAAGGTCTTTATATCTTATTTTTTATAAGCTGTACACTCTAATATTTATTTTTATGTGCCAACTTATTTGTTCCTGCGTCCATAACGTAAAGGCTGTGATAATTATCCTATGATGAATTCAAGTCTTACTTTTGTGTGCACATAAATCTTGCCACAAGACTAATTTATTCCAGGACTTAAGTATGTGAAAATGCGACACGTGTTTCTTCTTCTCGTGTTTTTTCTCTCTCTCTCTCTCTCCCTCTCCTCTAACAGGGAGGGTCTATTTTTAGAATGACGTGAGCGTGTCATTAAAACTAGACACATTTCAATAAGAAGCAACAATACTTATTATAAGAAACGAATGAAAAAATGTGTATCGATCGCTTTTATTTGATAACACGGTGGTCGTTTCATGAAGAGTAAAACAAACAAAAAAAAGATAAGAATAAAATATCGAGTTATGGAAGAAGAAAAACTAACGAACCACATTAAATTAAATAAAGAACCAGGAAAGTGACAGAATATACGAAGAGAAACTGGGTAGACTAGACGATTGTCTGACCATGAAAAGGTTCACATGGCTTAAAGCCAATCTATTTTATTTATTTTTTTATTTCTTCTTGTAATGGTTGAGACGGAATTTTTTTTTTAAGTAAAGCGTGAGACAGAGAGAAAGGCAATGTCCTCTCAATGACAGCTAGACTAGAGCTCCTAATTATTATAAGGTGGTTTGATATTACAGCATCGACACTGGTTGAACATTTTTGAAACCGACCAACAATTTTGTTCAATTCACCTTAAATTCTTATAGCTACGTTTTTATTAAACATAGACAACTGTCAGGGTAATCCCTGGCTAGCCAATTTGAGTGTTGCGTAACTTTACACATTTTAAGCAGGGTGGTGGAGTTTTAACTTTACACCAAATAAATGAGATGTAGCTTAACTTTACACCTACTTAACGTAGTCTAAATTTACACCTACTTAACGTAGTCTAAATTTACACCTACTTAAAGAAGCGTGATTTAACTTTACACCTAAGAAACGAGATGTAGCTTAACTTTACACCTACTTAACGTATAGTTTAAATTTACACCTACTTAAAGAGGAATGATTTAACTTTACACCTAAAAAACGGAGCGTAGTTTAACTTTACCCCTCATAAAGTAGCTGTAATTTGACTTTACACATATTAAGTTGTGTGTGGTTTTAACTTTACGTCTTCTTAAACGGATGTAGTTGAACTTTACACCTCCTAAGCAGGCTGTAGTTTATTTAAGTTTTCCCTGCTTATTAATTTACAATCTAGTGCCAACATGCTGGGTGGCTCTTAGCTGCATATCCTAATTTATTCTACCAGACACAAACAAAAAAAAACTTATGTGGTTAATTTTACATTCGGCCAAAAGTTTCAAATCCAATTTAACAATAATACCTACATTTTCAAACTTGTCCAGATTTATGTTTTAAAATATAAAACTGAACAATAAAATACAACTTAAGTATGTATAAAGGGGAAAATATCAGTGCATTACTTTTCTTACAAATATTAACTTACTTTTTATTTCAAATAATTTACAAAACGCTACGAATTGGAATATATTTGCAGCTTTCAAATAAATTGTAGACAATCATTTAAGTTTTTTTTAAATAAAAACAATACCGATGATGATGTGGTGTCACAAAAAGTAATTTGTTCTATTTAAATTCAGCTTTTGAGTATTTTACGAATCTTTTCTAAAAAAATAAAACCAATACAAAATCCTAGATTTCGGAATAATAGTAAGCATTAGTGATAGTATAATCATAAGCACAGCCACTCAATTGTGTTAGGTACTAGAGACCAATTTACGTAGGAACGGCCTTCCTTATCTCACATATATTAAAGTTACTAAATTTACCTTCAAGTATTCATACGTCAAGTCATATGATTTGCAAGTGTCACTTTAGATAGATATTATCAATACCAATAAAATAACACGAATCATATTAGTAAAATGTTATCAATGTTTACCACAAAAAAAAATTATTTTTTTTAGCACCGCATCTTACTACCCGTTCGGGTTATACGCTTAAGTACTAATTACACTAATGGATTAGGAATTGGGGAGGTTGAATTTAGAGGAAGTGAAATTTAGGAAAAACCACCCCCAGTTCACCCGACCGAGATTCGAACCTCGATCTCCCCGTCCTTGGTGGTCTGGCTCAACATGACTGGCTCGTTAGCCAACTACGCCACCGAGGCGGGTTACCACAAAAAAAGTTTGTATTTTCTAAAAGGTTCTTCCTATGGAAATTGGACTGTAGCTGTGACCAAACCGTGGTTCTATAGATTTGTAGTCTTCCTACTCTTAACTACTTGGTCCCAGTGTCATAATGAACCTACTTATCTTTAAATATTTTGTTGTTGGTAGTGGTAGGTTTCAACTCTTTAAGTTTATTAATGACCTAGCATGATGGGATAAGATATGGGTGGACTAAACACTCCAATTGCTACCGACCAAGATTCGAACCTCGAACTTACCGTGATCAACAATACGGTATAGCACGAGCTTGACTCCTTAAACCATATGAACACCTGTGCGGTTCATCAGCGTCCAGAGGAGATAAAAAAAATCATGTTTGGGAAAAGAAATACCCCTCAAAAGCACCCTATCAAAATTCGTACCTCGGCCTCAAAAAACTATTGTTAACCTGATGCCTTAGGCGGCGATATCACAAGTTAGGGATACCACTAAAAACCCATGTACTAATTAGTAATCTCGATTAAAAAAACACAGTAAAAAGGCCTTGGTATAGAGACAGAGAACAGCAGGTCCGTGTAAAATGTCGCTTCAGTTAGGGAACTGTTAAGTTCTTACCTCAAGCAGATGACATATTTATAGAGTTCTCAACAGCGACCTAACAAGACAAAACCATTACACACGACGCCTTTTTTTTTTTATCAGATCAGTGCGGTACCTCTAATGTAGTGTTATAGTGCTCCTAAGTTATTAGGATCTATAACCACTTCGACATTCTTCGGCCCCGTCACATATTTATAAGTTTTCATTCCCTTTAACTATTTACTTTTTTTCTTTTCTTTTTTTAATTGAAGATGCATATCATCTTTTATANTGATAAAAATAATAATTCAAATTATTTATAGCATGATGACAACCACGCCCTTTTGTGTAATGTTTACGAAACACATTTTGATTTTAGTAAATCATTCAAGAATCATCGAAAAAACATTTTAGTTTCGATTCAAACTATTTTTTGAAATGCATTAACATAACATAAAAAGATGTTTTGGTAATATTGAATTTTTTTATTTCTTCTGGCAGACTACATTCCTGATACTATACTGATACTATAATTGAGGATCGGTCAAATCTACTTTTTTTATATGAATTTAAATTTCATTTCTAATCTGAATATTAGAAAACCCGTTACTAATAGTAAGTTTTGCTATAAGCTGTACCCCCTGTACTCACCCTTATTTTAATTTTCTATTAGAGACCCGCTTCGGTGGCCACGTGGTCTAAGGCACGATAGACTATATTGCCGATGGCAGGGAGATAGAGGTTTGAATCTCGGTCGGGTGTATTGAGGGTATTTTTTTTTACCAAAATGGTTTTCCACTTTCCCTCCATACAAATTCGAGTACACTTCCAACCTTCCTAGTTCCTAAAACTAATAACGTAATTAGTACATAAACGTATAACTCGAATGGGTAGTAGGTAAGAAGCAATGCTAAAAAAAACATTTACCCACTTCAGTGACCGAATGGTCTAAAAGCAGGGTTGGGTAATCTTTTGGCATCGGGAGGCCGCAAGTGGCTTCACGGATTCCTCATAAGACCCAACTCATGTACAGTCATTTTTTCCAAAATAAGATACTTCTCCAATCAAAGAAAAATAGATCGATACGATCGGATTGTTCTTATATCATCCTTTAAAGATGATTTTTTATTTTAATTAATTAAATACACGACGTTGGAGAACGTATGGATTTAAACAATGAATATATTTAATAGCTTTTTTTTAATTGAGCGAAAAGGCCGCAAGCTCCCCACCCCTGGTTCAAATCATCACTTTTGTGTTAAACTGGCCTGCTGAAGACGGGGAGATTGGGGTTCGAATTCTGATCTGGTCTACTCCGAAAAAAATCCGTCGACTCCGGCTGGGTTTGAACCCACGAACATCGAGTCTTGAGGCGAGCACTTTATCCCAAGATCACTGAGTGAGTTTGACTGATAGTTATCATTTCATATTAAATAACACTAATAAAATGATAAATGTTATCAATTTTGGCCGAAAAAATGCGGCCTTTCTTGTGAAAATTGGGCAGCAAATTTGATTCGGAGTTCACTAGAATCTCGGTCCCAGTTTCGAAAAAGTGCCTGATTAAATATATTCTTTAATATATCGCCTGTCGTCAACATTTTTTATTTTTAATTATTTACTATAACCCAGTTCTGAATTTATTGTTGGCAACTGACCGAGTAGATTTTCATCTTGTTATAAAAAATAACAATGTTTTGTGTTGAACCGTGCTAATGGATTTCTCATTACGCGCCATAAACAAGAATACATTCATTAATTATTGTTCTTAAACATCAAACGCTTTCTAGTAATTATTTGTGTATATTAACATAACTGCGTCAATTAGCCCCAGGATATTTTGTTAACAAATTTATAACCCAACCGTGATATTAAATTGATAATGTACATACACCTCCAAAATCAACAATTTGTTTTCTAAACCAAACAACTAAGCAAAGAGACACATAACCAGTTAATTAACCCAATTCATCGATGATTGTAACTTCTATTGTTTCAATCGACCATTTAGTGTCGGTACAGTTTACTTCAAATTAATAGTTCCAAAGTGTGTCATTTTTAATATGTAAAATCAAGATGGCTAAGCAGATTAGTTCAAAGAAAATTCTCATTCCTCTTTTATATTTCTATGTTTAAAATAAAAAAATTACCTTTTTTTAAACATATCCATAATGATAAATGAGCATCTTTAACCAACACTTATGTTAAATAAAAATTTTGGATTTCACCATAAAAAGTTATTTAAATGAAATATTTATTTGGATTAAAAATGCTATCAAATCAACTTTTAATAAAATGGAGGAGGTTAAATACATCTAGTTCCGTTTGCTTTTTCTGTATATTTTAATATCTGTCTTTTTTTTTCTCAAAATGACCGTTGTAATAATATGACCGGCCAAAGCATATATTCTACCTATGTTATTTTGATCGAGAGGAATAAATTTACCAGCCCAAGGGATTTTTTTTTAATGTTATTGTTAAGTTGCATTTAAATAAAAAATTGAGCATAATTCACATTTGAAAGGACGAGAGGTTAATTTCATGAGAGGAAAAAAATTGTTTTATTTCTTACATGTAGTACTTATTAATTCAAAAATCCTACAATGAACGTTAAATATGTTTAAATAAACATTTTAATAATCCGAGTAAGAGTTCTTATACGTGTTGCTAAATAGCAGTGTGTCTACTATTAGCTTCATAATTATGTTTCTTCTAATTTATTTTAATTTTTAAATTATTATTATTATTATTTTCATTAAATCCACTTCAGGGTCCGCACTACTCTTGTGTCAGACTATACTACCTAGATGAGGAGATCAAGGTTCGAATCTCGGTCGTATGTACTGAGGATAGTTTTTCCAAAATGGCTGTCCACTCTCCCTCCACGCAAATTCGGGTACACTTCCTATAAAATATAACCTTCCTTATCCCTACCCCATTAGCGTAATTAATATATATTCATACAACCCAAATGGCTAATAATATATATATATATATAATTTGTAGCTCAGTAGTTGAAGTATTAGCCCGTACTAAAGTACCGTTTAACAGGGGACGTCCAAATGTACTTATCGTACATCCTTTCCGTGGAGGCTGTTTCCATGTCCCGATGAGATGAGTTGAGGGTGATGGTGAGTTTGAGGGTGAGAAACCAATAGAAATAAAACCCTTAACTAAACCTTGGTGACCGTTGGAGTAATTACCCTTTCGGGAAATATAGCCAAGGTGCCAACCGGGAATCGAACCTCGGGACCCCTAGGCTCGTAGCCAGGTGCACTTACTACTACACCCCGGGCGAAAAAAAAATGTAATTAATATAAGACGTTGTTAGTTCACACCGTTAAATAGATCACCTTCATGATAGCTCATCCTATATTTCGTCTAAATTTTATATTGTAAATATCCCACCATGGATGACTCAAGCTTTTCATAACAAAAATGAACTAAAAATAAGTTCTTCCAGAAAAATAAGCTGAACGTATATTTTTTACGTGATAGCTTTACTTGATATTTTTATGTTTGACAGCACGTCAATATATTACGTATATGTATAGAAAAGAAAAACTGACTGAATTTTTTTTTCACCAACCCCCAACTGAGCGCTAAAGAAACAAATTTTCCTTTCTGAAGAAACTTTCAGGTATGAACATTTTTTTTTACTTTGAACATAACTGTAGAATATCTCTAAATAAACATATCCTAAAATATGTGTGAAGTCATGTATTGTGTTGTTTTTTTATTTAGAATAAATCGATGCAGGTTTTATTTAGTGCTATAATTTTTTAAAAATAATAGGAAAATTAAGTAATTGAATGAATAAATGGTACGGCGTACCACACAGACTTTATTTCTTCTTAGTTTTAAAATAGAGACAAACTAAACACTCATAAAATCTGTGAAACGAAATAATATGCATTGTTACACAAACACTCCACCAATGAGCATAAATGTAATAATATATGTAGGCCTACTGTTATAGAAACATCGAGAAAGATGAACATTTCTGTCCACCAAAGATTATAACAATTAATTTCATTTTCAAAGACTTGAATAAAAAAAATATATATAAGCTTTTATCTCAGAAACTATTTTTTTTTTAATTCAAAGATTTAAACGATAATTGGAAATTTCTGCTTAAGTATAGTATCCTCAAATTCATTTTCATGGAGAAATTAGAATAGCCATTTTGTTTTTAATGATAAACATTGTCTAGATACAAAATTTTTATTAAAATCTGTAGAGCGGAATTTGAGGAGATTGATTTTTTTTCTCTTTTAGCGCCTTCAGTAGCGAATCATCATCAAAGCCTGTGGCCGGGTCAGTTTAGTAAAAAAATGCCTCCATCTTCCTTTATCCTTCCACCCTCCTTCGTCTATCCTTCCACCATTCCTCCTCCTTCCTGTGAACTACAGTGATATATATATATATATATCATTATCATTATTATCATTATATAATTTATATATAAGATATTGTTTTGTATTTATATATATATATATATAT
>CABFWO010000761.1:0-19315 GCA_902155825.1 Timema genevievae
TCAACTGGCTGTTTCATGTGGCGTAATTTATTACAGAAACATACCCAGTGACCTTCAGATCTAAAATTAGAACTGGCTGTGAACATTTCGCTGACGTATTTTTGAACTGACAGAAAAAAAAATTGAGAAGTCGGGGGGTGGGGAGGAGGGGGTTTTTTTTAAGGGAAAGGGAGGTTTGTGCACAAGAAGAGTTAAAAAAATTAAGACATCAATATTCAGACTACTTTCACCTGTGGACACGTGGTCTAAAATGTCAAGCTCACCTAGTCTGGTTTCCTGATGACGGTGAGGTCGGGCTTCGAATCCAGTTTGAGTGTACTGAGTGCGTTTTCCCACTCTACCTCCACGCGAATGAGACTACACTTCCTTTGAATCATATCTTATTCATTCCTAATACATCAGCGTAATTAGTACGTTTGCGTGTAACATGAACGGGTAGTAAGACGCGGTGGTAAAAAAAATAAAGTTTTTTAGTGTACACTTTGCTCCAATAAAATGTAGTTCCTTCACAACACACAAATGCGGCGGCTGTTGCCAACTATACATATATCCTTCTTTGGCAGCTAGAAAAGTTATTAGATTTACTTTCACATATTCATACGTCAAGTCATGTGATCTACAGCTGTCACTTTGGATATTATCAATACTTATAGAATAACAATAATAATATAGTAAAGTGATATCAGTTGAACACAAAAAAAGTTAGAATAAATTTAAAATGACACTTGAACATGGGAATCGAACCCGGGACCTTTGAAATAACGCACCAGTGCCTCAACCAACTCAGTGGTAGAGAGCACTGGAACGTTAGGCCAAAGGTCGTGGGTTCAATTCCCGTGTCCAGGTGTCATTTTTCAAATTATTCGAACATAATTCAGTTACGGCGGATTTCCTTTCATCCCGCCGACCTTCGCCCTTCGTATATATTTAATTGTGTATTTTTGCTTTCAACAACAACAAAAAATCCCTTTGTGTTTTATAAAAGTTATTTCATATGAAAATTGGACTGTATGTATTTTTACTCAGTACAGTCTTAGGCACAAAAATATGGCCGGCTTTTCGATTTTGGTAGCTAAAATTTGACAATTGTGATTGTACTTTATTTATTTCATTTTTTTCTCCGTATTTACTGAAATAACGATTTCGTGACTTTTTTTTCTTCCTCTTGCTTTGCCGAAAATGTTGTCGCAAAAAAAACACAAAAAAAAACACATATGAGAGGAAACTCATTGCAGCTACTAAGTATCGCTGCTGCCAACATAAACAGCCGCTGTCTTTGTTTGCCCTGATCCGGCTCTAATTTAAACGAGGCGTGAGAAAACTTGACTAAAGTTGATCTAAACAACAGCTGCACGGAATGGGGGAATGGTTTCTCTAAGACGTGCCTCAAGTTGGTAAGACTGGGATCCCGTTAGGTCTCCCTTTGACAGCCGTTTTCGTCTTTTGTTTGATATTGGTCGATAGAAAATAACATAACAGCTCTCCCCGAGTTGAAGGTGATTGTGAAATCAATTATTTCCACACGTCATTTTCAAATTCAAAACATTTCGAAACCAAGGTTGAGAATTCTGGGCCAAAAAAGAGTATATTACCTATCATATAATGTATCATTTATATTATAATTAGCCAAGTTTACCAAAGCTTGCCGTATAATATAATAACAATTGAAAGAGGGCTTAATTTACCATATAAATATGACTTTAACATACACGGGGAGATCGGGGTTCGGATCTCGGTCGGTTATAATGAGGGTGGTTTTCCCCTAAACGGTTTCCCACTCTCCTTCCACGCAAATGCGGGTAGATTACCTATAACATGTTTCCTTCCTCATCTATATCTCATTAGAGTAATTACTATAATATATATTGATTAAATTAGGAATAATAGTAAAATATATATATGTTTTTTATGCTCAATCAGTGTTTTTTTCGAAAAATATATACTTATTTATATTTGGGAAACAGTCAAAGTAACCTTTAAATAAATAATAAATAAATAAATATATATATGACTCGACTATCGCAAGATCGATTCATTCACTCGAATTTTTACCTGGGTCGATGCAATCTATCTCGATCCAAAGAATCGATAGTCCCTACTAGGTTGTCTGTTGGGCAACTTGTGAAGTATGTAGTCCAGCCCGAGTGAAATGTTTCGAGGAAATATGTCTCGCCTCGCGGGTAGAATCTCTGACGTCATAACCACAAGGCTAGCTGTGTTTGCTCCGGAGAAAGTTACCACGGTACATTCTTTACAAACAGTCAGTACAGTAGCGGCAGGAAAGTTGTAAAACATTAGCGGCTTGTTTTATTTTTTACCAGGGCCAAGATATTTCGACTGCGGTTATTCTTGTATGGTGAATCGAGGGGTTTTTACAAGATGTAAAAAAAAAAATCCAATTTTTTATTTTGATTTAATTACGTTGCTTATTTGGAGATTTCGAAGCTATTTTTCGAAGCGGGTTGCATCTTATCTTGACCCAACTAAGTACTCTAAGCTCTATCACACTTAGAACTTAGATACCAATGTACGAAATAGAAAGAGAGGGAAGAAAATGATAGGTTCACCCTGAGAGTCTTCTTACTGTCCATCCGAGGATGACATTTTCCCTCTTTCTCTGACGAGTTTACACACTTTCTATACTATTTTCTCCTTGAAAACATCGATTTTTTTTAAAAAAATTACCCTTTCCTGGTTTCCTATTCTAGATATACATTTGCTTCTTCGGGCTTTTATAATCCTCATCCTGGCAGGAAGACTTCTACAAGACATTTTCGTGACGGAATCAAATAACCTACGTTGTAGATGATTTATATAAAAAAAAACTACTTGAAGATAAAAAATAATAATTTTCGACACTGTAAGACTATTTTTAGAATTATTTAAGAATTTGTGGTTTTTGTTTTAACGTTATATCTTTAAAAAATCGCTGGATAAAACGTAAATTCCCTAACGTCCTTAAAGTAAACTTAGTAATATTCGTTCTTGTTTTTCACACTCACTCGAGTCGGCGTTTTGTTTTTAAATTACGACAAAGCAAATACTGTGCCACAAAATCTAAGAATAAATACAAATTAAAAATAAACAATGTATAGACCTGACTATGTTTTGTTTTTACTTTTGTTCTTTGCAAAACAATTTGCAAAATTTTGATAACATGTCTTGATAGATAAGATAATTTTTATTTTTCAAATATTTTTTTCACATTCCCATTTGGGGAAAACCACCCTCATTGCATCCAACCGGGTTTCGAACACTGATCTCCCTATCATCGGCGGTCTAGTCTAACACTAAAGTGACGCCTTAAACCATGCGTTCACAGAAGCAGGTTTTACTATAGTTATTTATAACATGAATTGACGTGGTAGTACGTGAAAGTAGATCTGGTACCTTTTCTAGCTACCACATAAGGCCTTTCCTCTTAAAAACGAGACAGTCTTTTCAATTCTAACGATCTAAGTAAGACCCCCATTAAAATATCTCTACAAACGCCGTTGCAGTCAGGCAACAAGCGTGGCACAACTGTTGCGCGGGATTGTTTGTTTTGCCCCTGCCCCTTCTTGCCGACAAGTTCCTCAACACTTGTGGTGTGCCTCGATGAACGTGGTCTGCTGCGAGGCCTAGATCTGATAATAATCTACCGTAAAAAACATTTTACAGCCTGTGTTGTGTATTGTGATCGTAAAAAACAACTGAATCTGAGATTTTTGATGGATGCTGACATTTAATGAGTTCCTGAACCCGAAAATGTGTTGTTTTTTGCGGTGCGGGTATGTCTGTATCTCGGACTAGAGCCTAAACCATTTTACCGATCGAGCTAGAACTTTGTATTTAGGGTTTTCATAAGGCCCCCCGAGTTTAAAAAAAAATTATCCATACAACCATAAAATTAAGGGTAATTTACTTAGGCGTGGAAACAGAGAGAGAGAGAGAAATGATTTTCTCAAAATCTGTTCTTACGATTTTGATCATTGTTCGTATCCAGCCAGGTACTGTTTAATATTACAAACAAAATGGCGCAAGATTACACAGTATCAGGTTGTCTACAGAATTGCGTAAAAAAATAATAATTCGTGGCTTTTTCATGACACATATATAGATACTCCTGACCAAAAAGTACCGAAACAAAGGTTACACTAACCAATAACCATCCCCCTCAGACTGAGATTTTCACTCAAAGTTTCATAAATTCTGATTTTTATAAGATTCTCTCATTTATGAACTTTGTCATCACTGGGGAATTGTTGTACACTTTAAGCCAATTTTGAGTACCGTATGAAAAAAAAAACACCTCTTGTTGCCTGCACAAGGAAATCGTCCCACAAAAAAATTCATTACCTGAAAGCAAATTTAATGAAGTTTTAAAGACTTTCAATATCATTTCATGACTTTTTAATGACTAAAGCACACCCTGAATTAGGTTTCCACCGACCACAAACAATTTTTTTAGTGATGCTTTTAAATGAAAAAAAGTGTTATTAATGACTTAATATAAGTGATAAGGATGAGAAGGTTAGTTTGGACATCAAAGTGTATCCGCATCTGCAGGGTGAGAGAATGAAGGGGGGAATCCTTCTGATTACTCTCAGCCGGGATTTTAACCCTGATATCCATGTCAATGGCAATCAATCGCATTAGCGAGTCTAACGTCTTAGACCACTCGTCCACCTTTGGGCAATTTACACGACTTTAAATATTTATAAACCTGTCACTACAAGTATTTATTTAGTTACCATCTTTGAGACTAAGCACTTAATAAGTAGACTGCGTGTCACCCGAACGGTTAGTAAGATGCGCTGATGATGATGATGATAATACTAAGTAGATGAAGGGGGGCGGGGGTGTTGGGGGAGGGGCTACAGCTAGAGCCTATTACATACATAAAACTATCAACTAGTCTGTTGGGAGGCAAGTTTGTGGAATAGGGAAAAGCGTCACAAACGGTTAAAACATATTGGATCCAATCTTCTGTTTATTGAATCTTAGGGTAAGGGCATGTATTATAAATATATAATATTGAAGTATTAAGGTGGAAGTGTAAAGGTAGCGAGAAAATTTCAGCGTTTTTTGAAGTTTTAAAACCAAACTCTTTTTGGCCAACATGGATTTAAAAAAAAAACGTACCAGTAGAAACATATAGAGTTTAATTTTCTTCACGTGGTGATATCAACAGTTGTTGAATATCTGTCATGAGCATAGCGGCGTTAGATGAGAAACTTTTTAAATGAAGAGAAAAAGTTGTCATTAAATTCCAGGACACCCTTGACAGATATTCAACAATTTGTTGATATCACCACGTGAAGAAAATTAAACTCTATGTTTCTATTGGAGAAATTTTTGATATAAAATCTGCAAAAACAGCGACCTTTTCCCGCTATACCTGCACTCCCACCTTAACATATCCAGTTCATAGCTGACCCGACGTTAGTTACACATTCAACCACAAAGCGCTGTATGTAGTTGATAGGTGAGGAACTTAAACTGCTGTTGTTGTAAAGCATTTGATAATGTTTCTGGTTTTAACCCTTGGAAGAAATTAAACTGAGGTCCGAGCTTCAAAACTGGGATATATTGAGATCATTCATTCCACTTATAGAAATATAAAGAGACAACCTCCTGAGCTCAGTCCAGTGACGTCATCGCGCTCTCTCTTTCTCTGTCCGCAGATGCCCCAACTGGTGCCGTCCTCAGGTCTGAGCCCGCAGCCCCAGTTCTGCGACTACAGCCACTTCGCCGCCGACTACTTCGACCTTTCCCTCCTCCCCTCTAGCGGGGACTCAGAGGTCCCTTACTCCCCCACCAACCTGCACCAGCTGCTCTCCCTCTTCTCGGAGGGACTCCCCTCCCCTCCGCCCCTCTTCCACACACACGCACCCTCCTCCTCCTCTGAGGAGGAGGCGGCCATGTTGCGTGACTTTGACGCCGACCTCAAGGACGTGTTTCGCCGCAAGGAGGACTTCGGCGACCGTCTCAGCCCTTCCTCCTCCTCGTCATCCTCATCTTCATCCTCATCGTCGTCGTCGTCGTCCGTCGGTAGCCCTTGCCCACTGCAGCCCTACAGCCCTCAGATGTCAAACAACATCAAGGAGCCCTTCTCACCGTACTTCCTCGGCGGACCGAGTCCTTCGCCCTCGTGCATGGCGGGAGACGGTTACGCCCTATCGCCACCGATGATGATGATGGGCCCTCTGTCCCCTTGCGGTTCCCCCCCGCTCCGACAGAGGTCGTCCCCTTCGCCCCGCGTCGTCAAACGAGAAACGGCAGTGGACCTGCAGGAGATCCTCAACGAGTCGAAGGCGCTTCAGGAGTCTCTCAGGAGGTACGTCAAGCTTTACTGGTCAACACGATACTAGTTGCCATGGAGACGTTAGTTGTTTAGTTGCCATGGAGACGGTTAGTTGTTTAGTTGCCATGGAGACGGGTAGATGTTTAGTTGCCATGGATACGGGTGGTTGTTTAGTTGCCATGGAGACGGTTAGTTGTTTAGTTGCCATGGAGACGGGTAGATGTTTAGTTGCCATGGAGACGGGTAGTTGTTTAGTTGCCATGGAGATAGGTAGTTGTTTAGTTGCCATGGAGACGGGTGGTTGTTTAAGTTGCCATGGAGACGGGTGGTTGTTTAGTTGCCATGGAGACAGGTGGTTGTTTAGTTGCCATGGAGACGGATGGTTGTTTAGTTGCCATGGAGACGGGTGGTTGTTTAGTTGCCATGGAGACGGTTAGTTGTTTAGTTGCCATGGAGACGGGTAGTTGTTTAGTTGCCATGGAGACGGGTAGTTGTTTAGTTGCCATGGAGATAGGTAGTTGTTTAGTTGCCATGGAGACGGGTGGTTGTTTAGGTTGCCATGGAGACCACTTATTATTAATCTTGTACTCCCACAGAGGCCCGCCAGCTTACGACCAGAAGCCGGTCCTCAAAGAGGAGTGCCACGCCCTGACGCCGCTCCTGGTGCCAAAGACGGAATGTCAGGACGCCGCGACGGTGCCCTTGGTGTTGAAACCCGAGAGTAGCAGCGCCGCGGCGCAGCAGGAGGGGGCCCGTCCCGGCGGCGGCGACCATCAGCTGCTCAGAGAGGTCCTGAGGGACACCAGCTTCCAGAGGAAATACAACCTTAAAACCTCTGGATCTGGACGCGTTGACGGGTTACCCCGGGGGCGGAGGGGAGGTGAAGATGGAGGAGGAAGGCGGAGGAGGACTCGTGGAGGAGGTCGAGAGGGAGAGGATAGAGCCCATGCTGTCGTTGGCCATCCAGCAGCTGAGGAGGGACGTTGACAACACCTGCAGCGTTCTGGGGATAGCTTCTGGTGAGTTCAATACAGAGGACCTTTTCACTTCTTTGCAGGACGAGGGTGTAAAGCAGTGGTCGGATACCTTCGTGCTACCAAGAGCGCAGCTGAATTTCTGAACTTTTTCGCGGGCATAAATAAATAAATATATATATACTAGCAATCCCTCACGGCGTTGCCCGTGACCCACTAAGGTATAAGAATTATATAAGCCCCCCCCTCCCCCATAGTGCTCTATTTCAAATGGAAACGTTATCTCTGAAACGTAATTCTAAACCAGATTAAAAATATTTTCTCCAAAAATTTGCTAAAAATAGCCTAGTTAAAAAGCTAATTAAAATTTTAAAAATCCGTCTTTAAGGTGCATTCCGGACCTCCCTCCCTACGTACCACCTATGTTAAAAATTTTAGATCTTTGCGTACCGTAGATTTGTCTGGGCATCGCACACAAACAAACACACAAACACTTCCTTTTATTATTATAGATTATTTTCACAAATGGGTAGGTTAATATGAATAATTTATTTTGGCAATACAAAGTCACACTATCTTACAAAGAAATAATTATTTAATTATTATTATTATTAGCACCGCGTCTTACTACCCGTTCGGGTTACACGCACTTATGCTAATGTGTAATGGTAGGGTGATTGTGAGACAGTTTAACGTGGGATCCGAACCACGGTGGTAGGCCTGGCATTCCACACATTCACAAGTTGTGATTAATACACGTCTTGTCAGAGTGAAGGAAGGGTTTGACAATCAGATAAATCTGTGCCGGGACCAAGGATTGAACCCTGGACCCTCAGCACAGAAGTCTTGACACCTTACCCCTAGACCACCAGGTCACGTCGTCAAGAAGTAGTTAGTTAGTTAGTTAAAGTTCTAGTGAAGGTGGAAGGTATTTCCCTCTGCCTTTAGAGCAGTTGTGGTTGCAACGAGCTTCATAGTTTCGGTCCTAGATAACCAGAATCCTCTCGACCTGTGATCAAGCGTCGCACGCAGTCTTTATTATCAGCGTCGCGCCCAGGGGGGCAGGGGGAGTGTTTGATCAGCCTGACCTTGTCTCGCGTTTGATTGGCGCGTGTTCAAACACAGGGAGGATAGGTAAATAGATAACGATATTAAAAGTCCCCGCTGCACTCTATATCACCTCTGAGTGAAGTAACTGCAGGTCCAAATATCTTCGCTTTCAGTCATGTCTGAAGGTGATCTGCTGAGGTAAGATACAGGGTGTCTCACTCAACTTGACCAATGAAATTCCCGACTTTTTCCCCCTGATTTCACCTGATCATTTCCTTAAAATTCCAGACTCAAAAGTATGTCACACACATATAACCCCCATCCTTCTTCCCCCAGCCCTCCCCGCGGTTCTTGTTAATCATTTTTATGAATAATAATGAGTTTTAAAATTTAAATAAACAGTTTTTTTAATTTGTATTAACATACTCAACTAGGAATTATAAAATATATTACACAGCTACCAAAAAAAANTTTTTAAAAATCTACCAAATTCCCGTTCTTTTTCCGACCACTTCAAATTCCCGGCTAATTCCAGTTTTCCCTGATTTTCCCGGATGGTAGACCACCCTGAAGAAGGAGCTACTGGCAACATCGACAAACCAGCGTTGTAAAAAAATATGTTTAGTTTATTTGAAGGAAGATATCAGGGGTCATACACAAACCACTTAAGGATTAAAAAAAAAACCTTTTTGACCCCCTCAACCCTGCAACCCGTGTTACGTGGCATTTCCACATCAAGAGTGAATGTCATTATTTCATAGGAAAACTTTGGTAACACTAAAAGAGGGAACTCAGATTTAATACGACTCGAAAACGAAAGTTACCAGCAAGTATGTTTACCAACGGTAGGAACATTATTTTGTGAACATTAGAAAGTATAAGATCTGTGTTACGTAACACTGTCCGCCATGTAACACCATGTAGACACTAGAGATACCCCCTCACCAACAGCGTTACGAGTCTTATGGATGACCGTTTGAACACATGAAATCAAGAGAATTACGACTCTGTTCCCCAATAGTTTCACTCAAAGATGATATCTAGTGTAGCTTTACAGACTCGGCTGTCAGGTTGGGGTGATTAACTCGCTTCTCTCTCTCTCTTTATATGCCAATATGGTCTTTAATTGCCTCCCCCCTTCCTTTCTTCTCGTTACCCTTGTCACTCACAGCGGATTACGATTCCCTCTTGTCTGGTCTAATCACCCGTCCAGGAGAGGGAGTGCGAGTTAAGGTTATGTTTTCCGCAACACTTTTTTTTATTCGAAATGAAAAAAATATTTCTCTAGTAGAAACCTAGAGTTTAATTTTCTCCACATGATGATATCAACAGTCGTTGAATATCTGTGGAGGGTGTCCTGGAATTTAATGACAACTTCTTCTCTTCATTTAAAATGTTTCTCAACTAAAGCCGCTATGCTCGTGACAGATATTCAACAAATGTTGATATCACCGTGTGAAGAAAATTAAACTATATGTTTATTATACTGGAGAATTAGTTGATTTATTTTGTTCAAAAAAAGTTTTGATATAAAAAACTGCAAAAACACCGCCCTTTTCCACGCGTCCCCTACATCCCCAACTTAAGTAAACTACCCTTAATTTTAGGGCTGGATATCTTATTCCAAAAACTTCTCTGGAGGACCTTATGAAAACCCTAAATACCAAGTTTGATTACAATCGGTAAAATTGTTTCGGCTCTAGGTCGAGATACAGACGGACGGACGGACGGACGGCCGGTATCGCGAAAAAAAAAACTCACCCTTTTTTCTGGTTCGGGGGGTTATGAAACGTCGACACCCATCAAACTCCCGAATTCATTGTTTTGACGATCACAATACTTTCTCACTCCGAAGAGTCACGAGAAAGTAGAGAGTAACACGGACTCCATGAGAAAGAATATACATACCATCTTCAGTGACCGCATGGTCTAAGGCGTCGCTCTCACACTACACTATTCTGCCGACGACGTGGAGGTCGAGGTTCGCGAATCCCGGTCTGGTGTACTGAGGGTGTTTTCCTCCCCAAAACGGTTTTCCACTCTCCCTCCACGCACATGCGGGTACACTTCCTCTAAACCTTAATCATCTCTTAAAAAACCTATTAGTGTAATTAGTATACTATATAAGCGTCTAAAGCGGACGGGTAGTAAGACACGGTGCTTAAAAAAAATACAAATTTGTTGTAAGTTTTAATGGCGAGAGATGATTGAATATAATTATAATTATTACGCGTTTCTATTTTAACAAACGCTTAGCTCATTTTATCCGACGTGTCACCTCCTCGGGCGAATTACTGACCGGTCTCTTCAGACGTTTTGTTTCTTTTTAAAAAATGATCTATCTAATTATTTTTTTAATCTCCAAACCTCTCAGGTTATTTCTGGTATGCGCGGAGTCGAATTAAAGATGACGTACCTCAACATAATTCCCGTCAGTTTGAGAGATTGTTTTTTAACAAGGTCCCTCCTGCCATTAGCATGACTAATACTTGGAAAATGTTTCGTCTGTAGTTGAATTGTAATGGCCTTTACGTTTTATGCTCGTAATTTACTTTATTTTTACCTGGACTGTTTAGTTATATATATATCTTAATATATATAATTCTTCTGTTCGTGTGTATGTCACTGAACTCCTAAACGGCTGGACCGATTTTGGTGAAATTTTTTTGTGTGTGTTTGAGTGGGTCCTTGGATGGTTTAGATTCACAACTGGACCCGGTAGGTGGCGCTGCAATCGGGTTCTAGGATTTTTTTTATTTTTTTAGGGATTTTTTTGGGGGGTTTAGGGGGATAAATAAAATAAAATTAACTATACCCGGCATACAAATTTGTAAGCAAGCTTTGCAAATTTTTTTCGATACAGCTGATATTTGTGGAGTTGTGGGCGAAATGCCAAAAAATGAAAAGATGTTTTATTTTGTATGTTGTCTTGACAAACACTGAATTTGTAATATTTGTGTAACTCACCAATTGGGAGTTCATTGTGAATTTGTAATTGTGATGATCACATAGTATTTGTTTTATTATCGAAATCAATTATGCCACCCAAACGAAAAGCCAACGTTCGGGCAGGACAACGTCTGTCGGGTCCACTAGTGTATATATATATATTGCGAAAAATAAAATAGTTTTAAATCATGACTTGATATTCTATTACTATACTAAATAAAAGAAATGGAATTACAAGATCGTAGGCTTACTTACTTTCTAATATAATTCCTTTTATAGTTTGAAAGAAAAAAAAACTTCCGCAAATCTGTTATAAAATAAACTACGCTCTCCATAAAGTTCTATCAGAAAAACAAATATTTTTAGTTTGATAATTATATGAAACATTCTTCAGCTAGGCCTATAAATTTAGAACAAAGTAGTTTTATTTAATTTGTCACCCGCCTCGGTGGATAACGCGATAGTTTCGTGTTGAGCTAGACTGCCGAGGACGGAAGGTTCGAATCTTGGATCAGTGAACTGAGGGTAGTTTTTAAAAAGTGATTTATTGTTGTGGTTTTCTCATCCTCTCTCCACGCTAATGGTGATTCTTATTTGTAAAGGCCTACTTTGATAATATTGAAGTATTTTAACATATCAGTTATATAGTTTATGATCTTACCAATTAAATTAGGCCGTTAGTAGCAAGTGTGCTAAACCTATCGATATTAATAAAAATGTCAAAATGAGAAGTTTTCCTAGCACTCAAAGAACCAACATACAATAATATTGCCTAGCGCCTGTAAACTAGACTGTTCCGGCTCGAGCGCGCTCCAGTCTGGCCACCTCTCATTACAATCAATGTGTTCTATTTTATATTTCAGTCGCTCGCTCAGTCTGGCCACCTCTCATTACAACCAATGTGTTCTATTTTATATTTTAGTCGCTCGCTCAGTCTGGCCACCTCTCATTACAACCAATGCGTTCTATTTTATATTTCAGTTGCTCGCTCGCCCAGTCTGACCGTCGCCTTAGACCACGCGGCCACAGAAGCGCATAGTAATTTGTTGTTTATTTTTGAAATTAAATTATTTCGATTTGAGCCGGCTGGGAGGAGGTGTATGACTTAGGATGTCAAAAAAAAATGAAAAAAAGGACGTTGTTTATTGTTTTCAGTGTTTACCCGGTAAAGTAGCTGGCTTACCTTTACTTGACAGCGATAAGATGTAGCCAGTGAGATTGCCTCATTGTGTAATAAATCACGGTACTCTGCTACTTAACATGATAAACCTAGATACAGTCCATTTTTCATATGAAGGGACTTTAAGAAAATACGACCACCCTTTTTTTTTGTAGTCTAACATTGATAAAATTTTTAATATTATTATAATTGTTATTTTCCGACACCTTATCTCACTCGGTAGCGTGTCTGTCTACTGAGATAAGGGTCCCGGGCTCTATTCCCGGCGTGTCCGAAAAATTTATCACCGGTTAAATGTGGGTATACCGTTTTACAGTGAAAAATTAACGGTCGGGGACTGGATGTTGTGCCTGTCCTAGTCTTAAGTTAGATGTCAAGACATATGAAGGAGCTATGACAGGTCTAGCCAGCCGGTAGTGGAAAATATACGGCTTGAATAGAAAACTGACCTCAGGTTGAACACAGGAATGAATGTAAAAAAATATTGTTTTTTTTAGGTATTCATAATATCTATCAAAAGTGACATTTGCAGATAACATGAATTGACGCGTAAATATATTAAAACTCGCTTTGCTCTTTGGGGGCTCCGCCCCCAAACCCCCCAGTGAGCTCTCTTTGCAAGTGGATGTAAACTAATGTAATTCCAGTTTTGTTTTGAACGTAACAACTTAAAGTTACCGGTATTGTATTAGATATACCGCACCGACTTTAAAGTTGCTCCGCCATTTTGAATTTTTTTCGGGGGTTGAAAATTAAAATTTTAAACTTTTTGGAATTTTCCCGTCGGTTACAGGTTAGAAGCTATAAGTTTGCCAAATTTCAAGTTTCTAGCTCATCTGTAAGTGAGTGAACATTAATGTCAGTGAGTGAATGAGTCAGCCATGTGGCTTTATAATTGTTGCAGGAACTTCCTTACCCATCTAAAAACAATGTCCTTCCTATCAATTTCGTATTGTCCGTTCCTCTTGCCCGCGAACATAAAAAGAGGTGTATATTCTGTTCAGCGTAGGAATTGTTTTATGAAAGGCCTTTTTCCCTACCATAAAGCTATTATATAGTAGAATATTGGTAGGAAAAAAGACCTTTCAGAGAGTAATTCTTACCGTGAATGGATTATACATGAATGCCTCAGCTCTACCTCTCTACTTAGTTTTTTTCCGTGTGTGTTTTATATGACCCCATTCACATTCTTACAACATGAGTGGAAATAATGGTTGTTGTACTAACAGTCCAATGTTCATAGGAAGGGCCTTCCTTATCCGACACCTAGAAAAATCACTAGATATACTTTCACGTATTCATACGTCAAGTCAAGTGATCTTATTTATACATCTTCAAGACATTCGTCAATATTTAGTTATCTCGTTTTTGCTACTCTGATTTTTTAAATTTATTTTTTATAACCTGCGTCTTACTACCTGTTCATGTTATAAGCATATTTGATAACTATTCTAAAGCGGTAAGGATGAGGAAGGAAGTATTTTAGAGGTAATATACCCATATTTGCTTGGAAAGCGAGTGAGAAACCATTTAGGAAAAAAACACTCTCAATAAATAGACCCTGGCGGGAATCGAAACCCCAATCTCCCCATCATCAGCAGGCCAGTCTAACACGAGAGTAACGCCTAAGACCGTTCGGCCACTGAAGCGGATTAAGTTTGGGTTCCTGTTTATTCCTTCATCGCGACACAATCATTTATGGAAATCAATTAGATTGCTTGAACATTTTTTTAAAAAATATACCGTTTTAAAATGTCATTGTTGAAATATGCTCACATTAATGTGCAATCAATGTTACGAGTTTATATGACTTAACCTCAAACCTCAACAACATTACAATACTGTTGATTTATTATGTTCGAACCCATGAAGTTATACGCACGGTTATATACACCGGAGCTAGCGGTAGGAAAGTTTGCTAGCTCACCGCCGCGAGCGCTGAGTAATGTCTCAACATGGCGGAACAGTGGACGTGAATTTTATTTCAAGGTGAACCGGCAGGTACTAGGCGAACTATAATTGACTCGACAAAGGCAAAAAAAGAGAGAGAGAGAAAAAGATAAATTATGGCGAGCTGTATGCTAAGTCGAAAAGAATAAAAAAGTTAGTAATATCATGGTGAAGGATCTGAACGTCTTTTAATTACACAGTCGTGCTTTTAAGATTTTAATAGCCCTTGTAGTAACCAATACAAATAATATATGGTAGCAACGCAATTTAAGTTGTCGCACCTACACATATAAACGTGAATAATACATGACATGGCTCTTTAGTAAAGATTAACATGTCCAATAGATTATTACAAACACAATTATAATAATTACAATACATTTTAACCGATAGCGTATTTATTATTTATGACCCGATATTCCGGATTAGTTTAATAGGGATAGTTATACCCCTTAATACATCGAGGTTCTCCATACTCCTTCCAAGCGGATGTTTACGCATGTTATACCCAAATTGATCGCTTTTAATAAAATAGATTTAACTCACAGACAATAGCACTTGGCCTATACATGAACCGCATAAAAAAAAATATTTTAGCCCTTAAAGTTTGAATTTTATTTTATATTATTTTGATAATTTAGATTCGTGTATTTTAATTATTTTTTTGTGAAGTCCACAAAAAACTGTTTTTCAAGGAAGACATGTTTTGTCACAGAACATTCAAGAACTATTGAGATTTTAATGTATGGAAAATTAAACTTCAACAATAATTGATTTATTTTGGCCCAAAAGGTTTTCTGTCATAAAAACTTGAATAAAAAAAAATACGGACCTAAAATCTCCTTTTCTTTTATTCTAACTCAAGACAGTAATTTTGATTATTAGGACCGAGTAACTCTCGATAAATAAAGTGGTTTGGACCCCCACGGGGTAGAAATATAGACCAATATCGTGGAGAAGCGGGTGATTTTGAGTTCATTCACTTTCAAAATTGCTGTTTCGGACGCTCATTTGCGTTAATTGCTTGTATAGACAAAATATAGACGCACAAAAAATACCCTCTAGAAACCAACATTTATATCTTTTAAACTCTCTACGGACAGCAAACGATCCATACCAACCGACGTGTGTTGGCGTAGATAGTGCCAACATTTGCGTATAGAGGGTGTCACGAACCTCCGGCTATAAATCTCACTTTTCTAGACCATCACCGTTACTTATTTATTCAAGTAGCTCCTAATTTGTCCTTACGAGGCTGAGTTGGACCCGTTCCAGACCCACTGCTTTACAGAGAGACTCTGTAAGCGCTGGAGATCGAACCCGGTACCTGTAGCTAGGAACTCTTACCACTAGACCACGGAGGCGCTATTTTTTTCCCCCGAGAAATTCCTCTCCCTCTTCCCACACGTGGAAAAAGGGAATAACTCCTGGTTTTCTTCTTGGTGACACCTAAATTAATTAAATATGTATTGAGTCACTGAATAACCCGAACACTCGACATTTACAGTCCCAGGAGGGGGTTGTTTAATTTTATATGGTGCTGTATTAGGTTGAGTTTGTAATCTTCGTCCCCGACAGCCCAAAATAGAAATACATCGGAACACAACTTGATAACATCTTGTTTTAAATCTATATTCCATAACAATCAAGTACAAGAAAACCCTTTCATTTCTATTCTCGGAGCAAACAATTGAAACGTCTATTGCGAAATGGTTTCTTCGTTCGTCAATTGTTCCAGAATTAACGTTCCTAAAGAGTTGTATTAAAGAAAAAAGAAAAGGGAATAAAAATAATTCATTTTTTATTTTCAATCGTGAAAGAGAATGGATATCCTTTTGTTGACTTTTTTTTTTCCGTTCTCTCCTCTATTTGTTGGAAAAAACCAGAAAACCCAGCGATTAAGATGCTATTTTAAACCTACTGTTCGATTTATTCTTTTCTTTCCATTGTTTTTTTTATATCTCGCTGCGTATATAAAAAAAAGCGAGGTCATTTCGACATTTCCCAAGGCTGTGGTCTGGTTTATGTTAATGCCTCACAGAGAGCGAGCTTATTTACGTAACGTTGGCAATCTTGAAGTTACCGACCACTAAAAAAATAAAATAAAAATTAAAACGGCTCGATATTAAAATAAACCTTATCTAAAAAGTACACGTGTATTTTCAATATAAATAACCTGTCATAGTTTTTAAAACAAATTTAACTTATAGAAGACCTCCATTCGAAAAATACTTAGTTCATCTTGTTGAGTTTTTGTCGTTACTACAGTCTTCAAGATTTCTCTATGGATTTCAAGTTGAGATATCTTCTGTAATTTCTCTTTGGATTTCAAGTTGAGATATCTCCTCTAATTTCTCTTTGGATTTCAAGTTGAGATATCTCCGGTAATTTCTCCTTGGATTTGAAGTTGATATTTCTCCTTGGTGATCAAGTTATACAGAAAACAAATAAATACTATGCTTATTATTATATTATTATTATCACCGCGTCTTACTACCCGTTCGGGTTATACACACTTACGCTAATGTGTAATGGTAGGGTGATTGTGAGATTAAATGGAGGACCTACAGTTTAACGTGGAATCCGAACCACGGTGGAGGCCTGGCATTCCTCACATTCACAAGTTGTGATTATTATTATAACTTCATTATATTCATAGAGAATAAAAATTGTTGACGCGGTTTTAGTCGTGAGTCTCACAATATTTGCCAAAATTAAATTAAAATATGTCACACTCGACCGATCGTTTAGAATTTTAAATTCAAATCACTTGCGCTATTAAATGATTTTTTTTTAGGAGCCGCCATAGTAAATAGGATAAACAGATTGAAAAACCATGTAGCCTTTGTTTACCCTGAAAGGTAGCGAGCTTACCTTGCATTATTACACTATGGTGTAGCTTATAAGATAGAGTCATGGTGTAATACGTCAAGGTAAACAAAGTCATGTCGTTCGGTCTCAGTTCAAAGAATGTCACTTCAAACTTTCCTAAATTTTATTTAGCATCGCATCTTACTACCCGTTCTGGTTATACGCCAATGTACTAATTACGCTTATGTGTTAGGGATTAGGAAGATTTAATTTAGAATAAGTGCACTCGCATTTGGATGGAGAGAGTGGACAACCATCTAAGGGAAAAATAACGCCTTAGACCAAGGGGCCACCGAAGCGGCTTTCGTTAAAAAATCGATCCACAAATTTGGCCGTTATCGTGGAACAAACAAATATCCGGGTTAAGACAGTCTGACAGACGAGATCTCAAATGGTCAAGTAAGTACAGGACCTCGTTTCGCCCGGTTAACAAGATAACTCCACCCCAATCATGTTTTGATTTAACTGGTTTATTTCCCCCCTGTCAAGGTGATTTAAGTTGATTTACTGGCTGTAAAGAAGTTGAACTAAAAGTCAAAGTTTAACTAAATGCCGAGTATATATATATTTTTTTTTTATCAAGACGTGCAATTACTAATAAAATATGTATATTTTTTTTTTGCTAGCTGTGGGTAGCCATAAACTCTCCTTGTTTTTACATTAACCTTATACATCTCCCTTATATTTAATTAGCGATCTTGATTTCTTATGTAGTTTGGTCGTTTCGACGAAGATCAGATCTAACAGAAACTTGTATTGTTTTTAATTGACTCGTTATAAAAAAACACACATACATACATTGTGGGAGGGGAATTTTATAACCGGAAGTTTCCATTCTTTTGAAACTTTATCCCACGTGCTTGTAACGCGTATAAAATGTAAATAAGTCGTCGAAGGGGATTCCCCGGTAGATCGCTTTTTTCTTTTTTTAACTTTTATGTTTTAGAAGGTTGTCACATCTGGTAGTGAGTAGAGTTACACGTTGTGTGGTACAGCTGTCACTTTTCACAATCTCTACTTTTTTCTCTCTCTTTCTCTTTCTAAATTTAGTTCGTTATGATGAGGTTTTTTTTTACTATTTATTAAATTTTTATTAACTACGCAGTTTCGTGATCTCTTTGGAAACACGAGGTTATTTGGATCACGATTTCGTCTGAAATGAGAGCACCCGCCTGGGACCGAGCCACTTATCTACCTTCTTTACTTGTCGAGTAAGATTACATTTTTTGAAGGTCGTAACTCAAACGAGTCGAGTTTTATTGGTTTAGGGGGGGAGTGGGCGGGAAGGAGGTTTGAAGCGCAAATAAATATAAATCTTGCGATTGGTTTAAAAGTAAAACACTTTAAACTCAGTCGGTGGCTCCGTCAATCTACCAGGCCAAGTGTACCGGGGTTTGATTCCCTACATGGTCGGAAAGATCTCTCATTCGTAAAAGTGAGAGCTTCCTCCGATTGCATTGATAACTTAGCGACCATTTTACTCTTCTTTTTTTTTCATCCAACACCTTGGCTTGTACGGTAACCTGTCCGTCTAAGTTTTCTTAGCACCGCGTCTTACTACCCGTTCAGGTTCTACGCTTATATACTAATTACACTAATGGTTTTAGGGACTTGGAGGTTTATATTTGGAGGAAGTGTACCCTTAATTACATGGAAACGCCACCCTCAGTACACCCGACCAAGATTCTAACCTCGATCTCCCCGTCCATCGGCAGTCTAGTCCAACACGAGAGTAGCGCGTTAGACCACGCGGCCACCGAAGCGAATGCCCGTCTCTACTGAGCTAAGGATCTCCGGGTTCGATTACTGGCATAGTCGGGGGGAAAAAATTTATCATCAGTGAAATGCGAGTTTCCGCTTTCACAGTGATGAATTAACGGCCGTGGGGCTGGTTGTTGTGTCTGTTATAAATTTAAGTCAGTTTTTATGTCGTACACTGTGATAGTCACTCGGTTCAAAGTTTTTTTTTCCCTTCAAAATGCGGGGATTACATCACCCTTGCTCGCTGTTAATTCGAGTCCACACCGGGATGAGTTTCCTCGCCCCAACCCCCCC
>CABFWO010000761.1:30088-77644 GCA_902155825.1 Timema genevievae
AAAAAAAAAAAAACACACACACACACACCCCCAACCCAAGCACACTCACATTGTTTTGTGGTTGGCAGTTCAGGGTCATTAGTTTGGGTGTGGTCATATGCAGAGACAACACGGGTGTGGTAATAGGCGTGCATGTGTGCGTGCAAGTATGTGAGAACGGAAACAACTTAGCTGCCCTCTTTTCTGATTACAGATCTCTGTCGGCAGATCTTGAAAACATATTATTAACAATGCGGATAGCAAGGAGTTGTCTTTTTTTTTTACCTCAACAATAAACAAGATAGCGTTCGATATCTTATCATGGTGGGTATCACGTCTGGCTACTAAACTAGGTGTCCTAGGTTTGATCTTGACTTAACCAAAAAATGTATCATTCGTGAAATTGGGGGTTTAGCTTTAAAAGATGTTGTATCTGATAATGTTTGTTGGTTTTGAAAGAGCATGATAAATATTCCAAATTAAAATAAAATTTATTTATTATGCTGTATTCACGCCAGTCTGTTTTGAATATCAATTGACGTGATTCATATATATATTTGGAAGAAGTTATAGGAAAGGTGGATAGAAACATATAAAAGGGATGAACACAAAATGGTTTTTACAATGAAAAGAAGAACACAGTTCACACTTTACACTGCTAACACTGGACAAGGAGGTAATGGCTGCCTCTTGAAGAAAATGGATCGTCACTGCCCATTCCACCAACCTAGGTTTCATTCTATCAGAACCCATCAGGGAGGAGTGTGAAACACGCAATGCAACTTCCTAAAAGAAGAAACAAAAAAGCACGAAAGGGAGAACATGCAAAATGCTAAAGAATGATTGGACAAATAGATAGGAATATGTTAAAGGTATAATATAAAGGACAAACACAGGAAAAGTACAATGGATGGAAATATATAATTGACATAATTCAATTTTCTTCATATTCCCAAGACAGGTCCCACACCTAAGAGCTAGGTCAGGTGGTAATTCTTTCATTACAAATACAGTGAGGATAAGGAATAAAAAAAAAAGAAGATTTTTAGAGTTTTTGAAGCAAAAAATTGTTTGGTCAAAATAAATCAAATATTTCTCTAGTAGAAACAATGAGTTTAATTTTTTTCACACGGTAGTATCAACAGTTGTTAAATATCTGTCAAGGATGTCCTGGAATTTAATGACAACTTTTTCTCTTCGTTTTAAAAGTTCCTCATCAAACGCCGCCATGCTCATGATAGATATTCAACAACTGTTGATATCACCACCAAGAAAATTGAACTCTTTGTTTCTACTGGAGAAATATTTGATTTATTTTGACCAAACAAATGTTTTGATTTAAAAACTGCAAAGATACTTGTGATGCCTACACTCCCAGATTAAGAAACATACCTTTGTCGGTAGGAGTGTGCTCATTTCTTTACAGAGGTCTATAATTTAAAGCTTTTAGTTAGCTTCTATACAGTTACCAATTTTTCAGTATTTTTGTGGAATTATCTGTGTTTCTCTTAGTTCCTATGCAAATACAAAAATTTCCCTGCGTTTTCCTTGATTCTCCAGTTGCAAGGAAGCCCTACAAAATATTTGTTAAGGATCATGGCAAACGCCGCATCAGTGAATTAAAGCTCGCACCCATTTTAAAGGTGTGTCACCGAATTCATCTAAGATAACGTCAAGCAAACGAGTGCTCAATGTCGTCTATGTTTAGCCCCTGTTATTTGAGTGTGTGTGTGTGTGTGTGTGTGTGTGTGTGTGTGTGTGAGAGAGAGAGATATAGAAACCAGTTTACCTTGGATGTCAAGAAACAAGTCCGCCAGAAAAATACTTCAGCTCCAAACTGGACTCAAAATATTTACCAAGGTTAGAGGATTAAACAACACACCTTACAAAACACCGATACATAAATCATAACAGCAGAGTAAAGAATAACATTTAATCAAAAACAAAAAGAAGAAAATAAATGAAATAGATTAGTTCATAAATATTACATATGAAAATGTCTTGCGAGTTTCAACTTGATGTAGCAATTATAAAGAAAATGTTCATATTCTATTATATGTACCTTTATGTGCTTAGTCATCGACATGGTCTTGGGGTAATGTGCTCGCCTCAGAACCCGATGTTAGTGGGTTCAAATCCAACCAGTATCGATGGATTTTTCTTGAGCGATAAAAATGCGTAGCACAACTTTCTTCGGAGGGGAAGTAAAGTCGTTGGTCACATGCCGATTGTGGGCATGTAAAAGATGTATGTAAAAATACCTTTCCTGGCAAAATTGGTAAGCCCTTTCACTCTCGCTCATAGAAATTCTTGTGTGCTTATATACTCCGTCAATTTAGAAAGTGAAAGTTAAAACCTCAAATAAGTAAATAAAAAATTAAAAGTATATCGTATTTAGTTTTGTGAAAAGACTGCAACAAATGCAGACTATTTTATTAGAGGCTAGTAATGAACTAGATTTTGAAGTAAACACCGAAAGACTTAAGTATATATTATCACACAGAGAACACAGCTTGGGAACAATAATTTAGAGATTACCGCGAAAAACGCATCATTTGATATGGTCGATGAGTTTAAATATTTAAGAACAATTTTAACTAGCAATTACTATATTAGGGTGGAAACTAGGAAAAAAGAGTATGCTCGGGCAATGTGTGTGCTATTACTCGGTCAGTAAGTTGTTGACAACATGCCTGTTAAGGGATGTCAAACTCAAAATATGTGAAACAAGAATTTCACCTGTTGTTATTTATGGGTGTGAATCGTGGTCTATCGACTTATATGACGAAAATAAATTTAATGTGTTCGAAAACAAGGCGCTTAGGAAGATGTTTGGTCCAAAGAGGGATGAAGATACTAGGGAGTGGAGGAGATTACATGATGATGAGTTACATAACCTGTACTCATCACAAGACATTGTTAGGATAATAAAATCTCGTGGATTACAGTGGGTAGGACAGACAGTGCAAATGGGAGAATAGAGTTAGAATGGACCTGAAAGACTTGTTAACATTATAGCATGCTTAATCGGTGTGTCTAATGCTCTGCCACACCATACCAAATAAAACAAATAAGGTATTAAAACTCATTTTACTTCAATTCGTTGATGGAGATTTTTATAATTATATACAAATTATAAAAAGTAGAAAACAATTTAGCTTATCATTAATATGAATACTATTTGAAATATATTTTCTTTTACATCACAAAAGTCTGGAAATAAATTCAACTTTATATACTCAAATAGCCATAGAAGAGCCGTTTAGAAAATATAAAGGAAAAATGGCGCCAAATGGCTGTATCGAATTAAACATTGAAAGGAGGATTGAAGGACCAGGCCTACACACTTACCAAAAAACTGTAGGTTCAAAGTTCACAATTAAAACACAATAAAACACATAATTATGTAATTTTCTGGGTACACCAGTCTTCTTCAGCAGAAGAGAGTAAAACCCAGATTGGACTACGGCAGCACGGCTAGAGGTAGATCATGGTTTCTTGGAGAATATAAACAATTATTGTAGTAAAAAATATAAATGTAAAAAATTCCCTTTATTTACCTTACAGCTGTCAAAAAAAAAGACATCTTCCATGCGTGACAACCTAAAAAGAACCGAGTGCTTGGCCTATGAATATATACTAGTGGTGTGCGCGTAAGCATTATTCACTTTGAGGTGGGTTCGAATGAAAAGAAAGGGGTTTTATTTGTGTTCGAGTAGTATAGACCAGTATTTTATCACAAATAATTCAAGTTGAATTCCTGCAATAGATACATTAATAGATCTTAGTACACAAGTAAACATTTTTATGAACGCACTTTTTTTTTGTGAGAAAAATTATGATCACACTAATTTGGATTTCTAGCGTAAATTAAAATAGTTTTATAAACCATTAAAATAGTACAACAGGAAATATTGAGAAATCTGTTCACAACACAATTATATCAAAAATTCCAAGTACGCAATTTTTTTATAGAGTTTTTGGAAAATTTACAAGTACTCACAAACCCCTAATTAAAATGCATTTAATAATTTTCTGAACTGTCAGATGAGGTTCTTCTTAAGACCATCTCACTTTAAGTATTATCGGCTTCGTCAAGAACATAAAAACTCCACAAACAGTTCGTGGACAGGTTTGAATAAATTAACACAGACTTTGCAACAGGTAAGGAAAATGCTGGAAATGAAGTATGTAGGAAAAAGACGGCCCGTGAGGCCGAGAAAGAGATGGGTGGATTGATAACAGAAATTGTAAGTGGGAGGAGAAGAATGGAAGCAATTAATGGAAGAATAGAGGAAGATGGAAATATTTTACTAAACCGACCCGACCACAGACTGAAAATGATGATGATTATGATGATAACAGGTATCGACTTTTCATACTAAGATGTGGCTGTTAAATCTGGAGCAAGCGTCCTTATCAGACTTGGCCCAGGAAACATTTCAAGGTGACCCCTGGGAGATGTTGACACAATTCAAAGAGGGGAAAAGGTTCCCAACAGGTTCACTTCATCCCAGCGGCTAGAACTTTGTCCCGGGACACACGCCTCACGGTGTCGACGTAGTAGTCCATCAACTCTTGCAAGGAAACGTACAGCTGAAAAAAAAATAAAAAAAATTCAAGGATGAAAATTTAACAGGAAAAAAAATCTTTACTTTACTGACCAAAACTTGTCTAATTACTTTTAAATTAAATTAGTTTTTAATAAACACTGCGTCTTATTTACCATTTGAGTTACACGCTTATGTACTAATTAGACTATTTGTTTTAGGGATTAGGAAAGTTATATTTAGAGGAAGTGTACTCGCATTTGCGTGGAGGGAGAGTGGAAAACTATTTTGGGAAAACCATCCTCAGTACATCCGATCAAGATATGAACCTCGATTTCCCCATCATCGGCAGTCTAGTCTATTGCAGGAGTAGCGCTTGAGAGCATGCAGCCGTCGAAACGAGTTTAAAATTAGTTAAAAAACTGACACCAGCAGAAGGTAGCGGAACGCTAACTGGATTATGGATAGACCAAGATAACATTTCCCCAACGCAACCATATCTACTACCACTAGGGGCCGACAGGATCATGAATGCTCAGGAAAGTGTCTGGAATTAATCAATTCTCAAAAGTCGGGCGGGATTTTCTCTTCCCCATCAAGTTAAGGAAGTAGAAGAGCGCCAGTCTACTCTCTCGACCAGAAGAAGCTGTCTGTGAAAGTGAAAGCTTGTTCTTAAGTATGTATTTGCGTGTTTTTTTTAGTGTTACATATAAACCATGTATAATCTAGTATCACCGAGTTAAGTTTGCTGGCTATACTTCCTAATTTAAATAATGAATGTTGCGTAAAAAAAGGAAAAATAGCACCAAACGGCTGTATTATATTAAACATTGAAAGGAGGCTAGAATGGCAAGGCCTACACACTTACCATGAAACTGTAGGACTCAAAGTTGACAATTAAAACACAACAGAACACACAATTATGTAAATTTCAGGGTAAATCAGTTCCCTTCTTGAGCTGAAAAGAGTAAAATACAGACTGGACTACAGCAGCTTGGTTATACCTGTACCTCTAGCCATGCTGCCATAGTCCAGTCTGTGTTTCACTCCTCTGCTGAAGGGACTGATGTACCCCAAAAATTACATATTTATATGTTTTGTTATGTTTTATTTATGAACTTTGAGGCCTACAGTTTTCTGGTAAGTGTTTAAACCTTGCCCTTCTAGCCTCGTTTCAATGTTTAATTTAATTTAAATCAAGATTCAGCCTAGTTCTCTATTCCAAAAGAAATAAGACAAAATTTAAAGATTTTTTGTTGTTGTTGCCAGAAACATGTGACTGCACCAATGTGCTGTTCCTTGTTTAAGGTCAAGTGAAGTTCCCTAACATACCTTCTGATAAAACTGATCCTCTTTGCCGGCCGACTTCAGTTCTAACAAAAGCAGGTCTATGGTATTAACGGGCAGGTAGATGGGGGGCCCCGCTGAGGTCAAGCACTCTTTAAGGCCAAAGTATTCCTTCCCGCGGCCTAGCACCGCCCATATGTAGTCCTTGGCCAGGTCGGCGGCATCGGCCACGCGCCCGCAGGCCAGCAGCACGCGAAGCAGCTCGGCAGGGTTGCGCTGCCGGTATGACGCCATCAGCCAGTGAGGGAGGAAGGCCTCAAGCTGGCAGAGTCGGCGCGTCACCGCCTTGTGGAAGAGGGTGAGCCCCGGCTCCTCTGTCGTCATCAACAGGTGCTCGAGAAGCTTCCAAGAGATGCTTACCGGGTCCTTGTCATCAAGGTTCAAGTCTGAGACCAAAAAGAGATCACCGCCAGCGTTAAGGACGTAACCTACCTATGACATCACGATAAGTCAAGATAGTGTTTCCCATGTTTGTGTATTTACGATTTGTTCACCAAATTTTGAAGATAGAGCATTGAAACCAAATCTATACATTCTTAAATAATTACTATATAAGATTTATTTTTATTTTATAGTAGCTTTATTTAGTTGTACACAGCAAAGGTTTATACACATGGAAATGTCCTGTATGAATCTTCCTGCCAGGATGTAGATCATAAAGTTCAGTGGAAGTAAACATCTATCAAGAATAGTAATAAAAAAAAGGGTGTGTGTTGAGCTTCTTTGATTCGAAAGCAAAGTTCCGGATTCGACGATTACGAAGCTTTGCCAATTAAAATATTTCAAGTTTAAACATATGTTTATTTTCAAATTTTGTCGCAATGTTAGAACAAATTAAAGTGTACCCACATTTACGTGGAGAAAGAGTGAGTGAGAAACCATTTAGGGAAAAACACCCTCATTACACCCGACCTGGATTGAACGTCGATCTCCCCGTCATCGGTGGTCCAGGTTTTTGTGAGATTGGCGCCTTAGACCATGCAGCCATCGAAGTGGGTAGTAAATAAATTACAAGTTGTGATAATAACTTAATTTATCATTTCAAAACAAAATATATTAATTGTGTTTAGAATATAGTATTTTGTAAATCGAAATTTAATACCTAAATTTATATTTTTATCCAAAACTAAACATTTAAAAAAATACTTGAACTTTGATTCGGCTTCAGGAATATTTCATATTCGATTCAACTTCGCTTAGAATTGGAAAAGTGGACTTTATACAGTCCTGAAAGACTGTCTTAGATAGGTGCGGTTCCTAGTTGACCATCAAAAGGTTCTGATAATGTTAAATGCGCCTGACTGAACTGAAAGACTGAAGTTTGAAACCGAGAGACAATACTCGAGAAGTTGTTTGTATATATGTTGCTATTACATCCTTCTCCTACGCAAATGAAAGTACAGGCTCCTTTCCGTTATCTTCCCCTGTTCCTCAACATTATTAATAATCATGAGTTTCAAACATATCACAACATTTTTGTCGACACAAATGACAAATATACCTGATATATTATTATGGGTGAGCCACTTCCACAAAGAGTGTTCGTCGCCGTCTCTGGCCGTCGCGCACGCGCTCGTCAAACCCTCGAACACAGGCTCATACCGCAGCTTGAAAAGTCGGCATATTGTCAGCGCTGTCGTGTACAGACCCACATTGGTAAGAACGGCTACCAACTCACTGGGGGAAAGGCGTGAACCTAAAGCAACATAAAAAAAATAATTTACAGTTCTTAATATATATATAGTGTCACTCCCCTCCCCTCTGGTACCTATAAGCGTGGGCCTAGAATCTATCAGAATGAGCTATGGCTGAAGTTAAGGGGGAGGTGATTGTGTGTACTTGTGTGGGTTCATGATTGATGTTAGACTTGATTTTTTTAAAGAAGTTTATTAGTACTACTATCTCTCTAGTACAAATGTGATGTTGATAGTGATAAAAGGATGAAAGAACTTAAAGAATATCCGGAAGCTTGTGGCAAAACGAGGTGTTGCTAGGAATACCTAATGGCCTGTCTTCTGACTCCTAGGTGGTCTCTACACAGTCTCCGAAACACCCACCCGTACCCTAGGCTTGAGCAGTGGCCCTCTTTTATGAATACTGATGAACCAGCGTCCAAGCCCGTGTAGTAGGAATTGGGTAGAGTGACCCTTTAACTGAGATGTTGTTTAGTCAGCCACAATGGCTGGACCCCCTACATTTTACACTGCCCTCTGGCCTGGTTTCCACCTAAGGAATGCTGACAATGTTTATGTGGTCAGCGACTATATTCTATTTGTTTACACACTAATCACCCGCGACAATCATTTTGTCATTCGCAAACCACAACACACAATATTATACAAACACACCTTCCAAATTAGGCCGTACAGTTACAATAATGTATATCTTGAGGTGTGTAAAGACTTGAAAACTTTTGAGTATTCACCAAGCTTGACTTTGGTTTAAAAACCAAATTCCACCTCTTCAAACGACATGAAGCTTCACCAGTAAATATATATTAACAGCCAAGATAAACATTTTATATTCCATTTGAAAAAAATCTGTAAGATTAAATTGTATTTTGTGATAATACCTTGATTTATCAACTGATAGCCAAAATTTGCTAAATATCTTAGCAATAAGGGATGTACGAAACTTAGACTATGCTTCAACTTCACTCCAAAAAATAATTCTGGCTCTGACAATAACGAATCTTTGCGAATAATTGGCATTCTGAGCTGTTACGTAATGTGCTAGACAATATTCACATAGAAAAAAATCTAAAGTAATTGAATTGTAAGTTGTAACTTGATTTATTGAAATATTACAAACAATTAAGAAATAACAGTTTTATAGTAATTTTAGTGCATAAATCAATATAAACAACCAATATACATATTTATTTTTTAGCATAAAACAACTAACAAATCATATTAAAACTTCCATTTGACTTTGAGAATATTTCATATTATTCATTTCAAGTTTGCTTCGGATTGAAAAAGTGGATTTCCCACACCCCTATTAGCAATAAAACATTCTATAATTGTTTTTAGTGTCTAAACTTATAAAATATGTTGTTTGTATTTTTTGCAATATAAAACAGTAACAAATTCTATTAAACTTTGATCGGGCTTATGTAAGTGATTTAAGGAAAACAAGTTATTCAAGTAAAAAAATTTATTAAATATATTTTATTTCGTTAAGAGTTGCTACAAAAAGGGTCTATATTAACTAGAATTATGAATAATTATTTAGTGCAATGTTGCTAAAATTTTAAAAAGTAGTGTACCCCCTTTCTAAGAGTCAATTTCCAACCTACGTACCAAATACTTTCTATCTTGTAAAGTATAAAGGATCATTCTGAATTTTAATAATGCTATAAAAACATATTTTATGATTAATAAAATTTAGTGGTAGGCCTACACCATGTATTCCCAGAGTATTCCCAGAGACCCTCCGCTTACTCCAGTTTGCTAAACCATGATATAATAATAATAATAATAATAATAATAATAATAATAATAATAATAATAATAATAATAATAATAATAATAATAATATTGTATTTATTTGGGCGAAGTTAAGGCCAGTTGTACATGCACCGACCTGTAGTCGCGTGCTTCGGACTGTGTTTGATGAGCTCTATACGAGCCTTGACGAGTTGATACTCTCGCCTGACGTCAGCCACCTCCAATACCTCCACCTGTCTCCGCTTACTCTCGCTGTCAGCCTTGTGCTCACCTGCGCTGTCCCTCTTGGGGCTTATCCCCGGGGCCACGTAGTCCACCTGGACCAACAATTTGTGGCGCTTTTGACTTGTATTCTAATACAAAGAAATTATTAGGACCTATACGGGGGGAAGCAACAATGAAGAGTGAGTAAAGCTTGATTCACACGTTGCCGAAAATAGAAAACAGAATCTGCTTGAGTGTCACAGTAATTCACACACCTTATCTTGACCCAAAATGCCTTGCAACGCAAACTTAAAACAGCTGACTATTCATATATTTTATTTCCTAGTTGATACACATTTATTTTAGATCATTCTCCTGATGGATGTTTTCAAATTATAGCCCTGTGTCGTGGCACAATCCAATACAGTGATAAAAATGCTTTACATTATTGGGTTATTTCAAATCCCCTCACAATGACCAACAAAGCTGTCTGCTTGCTGTTAGCTCTACAGCGCATGCATTGTCATATACACATGCGCACTAATTTGAGATGGTTGGTTTTGAGATTTGATTGGCTCTACCGTGCCGAACATCTCAGGCAGAGCGGACAAATGGAGACGAGTTGAACTTTTGCAGAACAGCTTGCGCCGATAAGGCGGAAATCTTGTGATTGGCTTAGAGCTCGCCACGTGACTAAGGTTTTTGTTCCGAGCTAATTTTTTAGCGAACGTGTGAATCCACAGTTAGCCTTTTGTAGATAAAACAGGTAAAGTCAAATTTTCTTGTGAAGAACTTTATCTGACAGCTACAAAAGTTAATAGATTTATATTCACGTATTTATACATAAAATCTTGTGATCTACAGCTGTCACCTATGATAAATATTATCAATTGATACTAGAGATGGATCTAATCCACTATTTCTCGAATCCGAATCTACATTTTATTTTCGAATCTTGAATCCGAATCCTAGCAAATTGTTAGAGATTTTAATTATTTACAAATAGACCTACATTACACAATATAGGCCTAAACTGTAAATTAAGATTTATTTCAATCATGCTTTCAATTTTAATCAACCCCAACCACCCCTCGGAAAATACTGGTTAAATCCAGCCAAATTAAACAATCTCGACTCATATTATTGTTTAAAAATCAAATCAATCAAATTTGAGTGTCTTTTAGTTATTTTTAAAAGTGTTGATAGAATGAGTTAAGTTTCTAAAAAAAACATGTGAAATAAACAGATTAGGCCTAGTTACCTTTTGATCAACTATAATCATCATCGAAGGATTCTAATTTATTTTAATAAGAAAGCAAAAATAAAAGTATTAATATATTTAAATAAAAATAGACTAAAACAACATGCTTAACAATTAAACAAATATTGGGAATAGTGAACTGAATAATGCCTAAGTGTGTATTATTATTTTATATCTATTATCTATCTTCGCGTAGAAAACAATATAGTCGATTTTTGCAATATAACGATTTCTGAGAATACATTCTATTTAAAACACAAACATATTTTAGACTCTTGAAATATGTTCATTCCCATTTTATTAGGCAGGACTGTGAATATTTTTAAAATTACTTCAATAACCAGAGACATGCAAAAGGTGGGGTTATTTTTAGGGGAAAAGTGGTGTTATTTTTCTCAAAAAGTGACGATATTATATGCTGAAAGTGATATTATTTATATAAATATGGGTCAAATTAGTATTCATAAAAAAACCCAGGATATAACTGTCTATATTTTTCGTTCATATTGTGTATTTAACTATTTATTTACATATTCGGAGAAAATTCAAATATAAATAAGAACAAAACATTTCACACTTGGTAATGTCAAACTCGTTATCTCAATATCATTACCTTCCAGTTTTACAAATAGCAATACCTATCGGAATAATCGATTATCAATTTATGTTTAGAACAAACAATAACAACATTAAAACATGTCATCATAGAAGACTAAACAACTATCAAATAAGGAGAAGAGAAGTTGTAAAATTCATTATTAGTGGACGAAGGTATAAGAAAAGTGGATATAAATGAATAAAAGGGAACAAACAGAATATGGTTAATACATTGAACATAAGAACACAGTTCACACTTCCCCAGTGCTGCCACTGGACATAGTGTAGTGCGTGTTGTTTTAATTGTAACTGCCACATTGTGTTAGTTCACTTTCATTTGTTTCTACTACTCTTTCGTATATAGCTAAATGTACCCTAAAAAGCAAAGAGAGGTTTTCCAGAATCAATTGTACACCTTACGAGAAAAAAAGTGAGGCCTATTTATGGGTT
This sequence comes from Timema genevievae, assembly GCA_902155825.1. Taxonomy (NCBI): domain Eukaryota; kingdom Metazoa; phylum Arthropoda; class Insecta; order Phasmatodea; family Timematidae; genus Timema; species Timema genevievae. The sequence goes on from CABFWO010000761.1 coordinate 41,926, forward strand.
TTTACGTTATTTTAGACATGGAGGCTAAAGAGGCGGACTGGAGACGCGTGGCTGAGGGAAAAGTTTGGAAAGATCGACAGGAATGGAAGAGGATGTGCCAGACGACTCGCAGAGGCAGAAACGTCGAATGATGATATTATTATAAATAATAAATGCTCGGTTTCGTTTATCAATTTCTTAAGGCAGTTATGTACCTTTAACATTTTTTTTAGATTCATTTTGAGCTTTTAAGAAGAGATCGAGATAATTTCTCTCGTCTCAATCGAAATATTTTCTAGTCTCACATATCCCTGTGAAAATACTATTCAAAGACAGAAGGACCTTTTTCTATACAAATAAAAAGCGGTGAAATAATAGCCTACCTTGCTGTCCCCGGGCGACTCCATGACAGGTCTGACTATCCAGGCGTAGTGCTCTGGCTCGACGAGTCTCAGGCAGTTGACACAGCTCATGTAGCACTTAGCCTGGCTCTCTAAGGCCATGAGGTCGCCCGAGGTCTCCTGACCCAGACGCAGACCTCGCTCGAACATGACAGCCGCGGCCTTGCGGTAGTTCTCCTTGTTCACGTGGAGGGCGTACAGGAAGTTGTAGTACTTGGTGGTGAGCACACTCTCCCTGCGAGCCCTCACTTCCACCATCTGCTCCAACTCGCTCATCAGCCCCTATGCATCACCACAGTTTCGTTGCATCTTTCGGAGAGAATGTCATTTAATTGAAAAAGTGGACTTCTCACACCCCTAAATAAGAGGTTAAATATATGGGTGAGTATTTTCAAGAGTCGAGGTTCCGAGATGTCACAATTCCTGTTTTTTTTTACAATTTCAATTTAACCACATTTTCTATTCTCGACTCCTTAACATCCACAAATAAATAAATAACCCCAATATTCCCCGTCCATCTGGATTGAAACTGTTCACTTGGGGCTGACTGACATCTTACCAGACAGTAAAATTAAGAGCATTCATAATTTTTAAGGTGTACATAGTTCACTTTTGCAATTTGCATTAGGTGTACTTGATACCATCTTGCACTAAGCTATACCTTCTTTCATCTTAGCCTCATACTCTCTTAATTTCATCAACAAAACCAGTTTACTCAGTTGATGACCTTGACATTTCAATGGCCATCTGCTACGCAATACCCTTTGTGTTAGGTCCCCCCCCCATTCAGACCAACCAAATTCTCTTACCTCATTGGACAGAAGCCATCCCAACAAGCAGAAAGAATTACATATAAATACATACCTAATCACACCAATCCCTTATGAGGTAGGCAAGAAATTGTACATAAAGCTATAAAAACAACTTCTTACTTAATCCATCCTCCTTTACTTTATCCACACTTCCCTATCCTTGCATACTTCCTTCACTTCAACAGAAACAGGAAGAAGAGTAAACAATTGGTCATTCATCAGCAGGCACACAATGCAAGGCAAAGGAAGAACCTTTGTCAAGAAGCTCTAAGATGCAAGCCTATAAATCTTTCGGGCCCCGAGTTCTTGAGTATATATTTAAAGTAGAGATGTCAAGACACCTGTTTTTCTCGATTCCGATTCTTTAACATTTACTTTTTCATTATTTTTCCAATCATTATCATATAAAAAAATCTTACGTGCCTGATACCCTACTCTCCCCTCAATGCGAAACTTGGACGCAATCATTACAACACATGTTGTTCGAAACTTTAATCCCACAATCTTATATCACTAAAATTCTTCAAAACTGAAAATCAAAACCAAGAATTCAAATAAACTCAAAATTATTACAATCAATAGCGGGTTTTATAACAGAAAGAGCATATTTCACATATTACAAAAAATTTCGTAATATTAAGATCAATTCTCGATTCTTTCGATGCCAGTGAGAATCGAGGGTATCGAGTTTGACAGCTTTAATTAAAAGCTCAGCTTGAAGCTCGATATCAAAATCGTAGAGTCCCTAGTCTATATACATTATGATAGCAAGATTCAAATTAGGTTTCTAAATTTCGAAGCTGTGCACAAGCTTGAAATTTGAGGCCTACCTCATAAGAGAATTTGATGAGTACGTCGAGCTTGCAATGGATCAGCAACGTCATGACCAGCATGTTGAGGTGCACCTTGCGCCTAACAAGGTCCGGGTTGACGATCATAGCGTCGTACGCCTCCTGGTAGTGACCCAGGTGGAGGTGATGCTCGAACACCACAGAATGGAGCATGGAGAGGTTAGGGTCGTTGGCCGGAGTGGCCTTCCGGATGGCCTCGTTGGCCACGACAATGGCGCAATCTCTGTACCCCAACTGCTCAAACATGCGGATAACCTGCACACAAGACATGGAGCACACAATAAACGCAACAGCGAGAAATCACAAATAAATATAAAATGTTTTAAGTGTTGCACAATCAGCTCAGAGTTTGTGAGCTTAGAATTGTTTTTAGGGTTGTCATAACTTTCAAATATTAGTCAGCTTCGCCATTTAAAATATTAGAAGTTTAAACACACATTTCACACTTATATCCAATTTTTATCCTGTTATTTACAGCAGAAATTAATGTTCACATGACAAAAATCTAATATGATTAAAATATCCCTGTTGTGATTGTAATTTAATTTATTAGCTTAGGATATGCTGATCATGTTTGTTATATAACATTTTATTAGTTATATTTAATTTCTTAAGTTATTAACTAAGCAAGATATAATTTTTTTTTGCAACATTAACATTCTTTTAACCCATTCCCTGGTGCGCGTGTGGTACAGCCATTTTTCTACTCGTAAACTCTTAACTGACAAATATTTTCGCTGCTAATTTATTGCTTTATTTGTGGTCATAATATAGCATTAAAGTGATAGGTCAATCTATCAGATTCAATATTATGAAGTATTCAGACTGGCTAAAAGTACACTGGTTCATTGATAGATGGCATTACAATAACGTATTGAAATAAAACGTCGATTCACACCTCACACTCGCGACAGAAAGCATTTGGGCAAACAAAGACGTTGTTCAATGCATGTACCAGGAAAAGGGTTAAATAGTCAAACTTCGATTCTGTTTTGGGGCTATTTCATATTATTAGATTCGACTTCACTTCAGGTTGAAAAAGTGGACTTTGCAGACTTTGAGGAATAAAATATCCGTAGACAAACACACAAGTCACCTTAAGGAGATAGAGCACCATGACGTCCTGGCCTTCCTGTTCGGGTCCCAGCTGTATGACCTTGCTCAACAGGAAATTGTCCTTGAAAGCCTGACCCGCGGCAATCAGGAGCAGGTCGCATGCCTTGTGGCGCTCACCGAGCGCCAGATATGCCGAGCCCAAAAGGAAGCTGCGGGCGCCATTGTTCCACTCACACCAACCTTGCAGCTGGCGCACATACTCCTGGATGAGGGTGTACTGGCCCGCTACCAGCAGGAACTCGGGTAGGAGGAAGTTGGACGTGATGGGCCAGACGAGTTGGCCTGGGTGCGCATAACATCAAGATTAGTTGACCAGAGTTTGGATACAAGTCTATTGAGCGTCTTGAGATCCAAGATTTTCGCAATTTTCAAAGTGAATAAAATATTTCTTGATAAAAATGTTTCAATTCATAACCGAATCGAGTATTTGTGAGATGATATCAAATCCAAATCAAATATTGTGAAATTATAATAGGCTATATAGTTTTAGATTTAAATTTTGAATCAAATTCCTTTTGGACACATTTGAATTTGAAATCTTTCAAGGATCCGGTATTTTGAATTGAATACAAATTCCAACACATTTCAAATTTGGATTTCAAACAAGTGAAAAATATACATATATATATTTAAGGATCTGAAATTTTCTAGAATCCTCAAATCTCCTTAAAGATTCGAGGGATTCAGAGGATTCAAGGGTCCCTCCTTATTTCTAACATAAACTCCATCCATCGCAATATCTCACCAAGAGACGAGATGTATTGAAGAAGAGAGTGGTCCCACATCGGCAGCTGATCATCGCTGAGGTCGAGACGAGCCAACAAACCGCGGGCATGAGTCGAACCTGGACCCTGAGAACAAAATACACATGACTCATTGGTTTTATTAAAAATTACAATAACTTACAATATGTCTAATGTATAAGCAAGCTTAATCAAGCTAGTGTTAGGTGTCTTTGTCATCTTCATTATCAGTTTATTATTCCAGTGAGGCGGGTAAAATTTGTGATTCTCTTCCATTTCTTTCTATCTAGATACATCCATCCATCCATCCATCGTCTTCTCGGTCTTCTCCCGACTTACTACCTCCTCCTCCACTTCCTTCCCTCCTACTCTTCCAATTTCAATCTTCTTCAAAGGCCCGAACCATTTCTGTCTTAATTTGGTCATTTTTTTATCATATTTTATTTAACAAAATGTGCTCCAAAAATTGCGATTTGTGTTTTTTTTTTAAACTAGAGCCTCCGTTGAATCCTATAATTCTCTAATTCAAATCATGAATAAAAATTTGAATATTTACAAAAATTATGTATTTTAGGGATAGGCCCTAGAATCCTTTAAATCCCTAAGGATATTTGAGATTTGTGCATTTGAGAAAATATTGGATTCGAAACAAGCCCTTGAAAGAATCTTCATTTATTGCGTTCAATTTTTGAAATGAAATTTGTTTTAGAACAATAATAATGCTTTTTGGAGGTTGAAAACCAACATAATTATAAGACAAACTCAACAACAAGACTCCAGAACAGTAATTTAACACTAAATCAAATGTATGAATGTTATAGTGAATAGATTATAAGATTTTTTTTAAGCATTTAGTTACTATTTTTATTATATATTATTTATTATATTTTATTATATTTCTATTTTCTCTGATGTTCATAATTTTTTCCTCGATTCTGATTCAAACTCGATATTCATGATTTGAAAGTTAAATGAAGATTCGGATTCGTAAAATAGTGGATCTGATCCAACACGATTTAATTTAATGTGAGCATATTTAAAATTGATATAAAAATAATTTTTTAAGGCTTGGTTACACTGAAAAATGCTAATTTGTTTGTAATATTTGTCACGTAATAAACGTAGCTAAGAGAACACTTTGTTAGTAAACTAATTAAATTAATACTAGAGATGTCACGATACCTGTTTTTCTCGATTCCGATTCTTAAGTTCAACCTTGATTCTTCAATTCTCGTTTCCGATTCTTAAGTTCAACCTTGATTCTTCAATTCTCAATTCCGATTCTTGAACATTTCCTTTTTCATTATTTTTCCAAGCATTAATACATAAAAAAATCTAACGTGCCTGATACCCTACTCCCCCTTCAATGCAAAACTTGGACTCAACCAATTACAACACATGTTGTTTGAAACTTTAATCTCACGTCTTATAAATATTTATTGAACACACTAAAATTCTTCAAAACTAAACATTCAAATAAACCCATAATTAATTCAATAAATTTCAGATTTTATAATGGAAAGAAGAACACATTTCACATGTTACAAAAATTTTAAGTCGTCCACCATAACTGATCCTACATCGGTTAGCTGGCCAGAAATTAGTGATTAAGTTTTGGCAACGATATATTGATAGTCTATTGAATTTGTTTTATTGCTCCATTTTTATTTACTACGTCAATTTTTGTTATATTTTTATTAAACTGGTCTTATTCCAAGAGCTAAATAAAAATTAAAAATTGAAAAGCAACAGAGAGGCCATATTAATTTGATAGGAATATCGTAGCGTTCGATATACACGATGTGATGTATCAATTAATGATAGATATATCGATACATTACAAAAAAATGCCATCCCTAGTCTACGTATTATATATCAATTGTTTGTTTGGAATCAATTAATATATTCTGACAGTCTCACTTAGCTTATACTTTTAAAAAAAAGTGTCAAAGTTGTTAAGTTTTTACCTCTTGATAATGTCATGTCAGGTCGTATTATATTCGGGATCGTACTATATTCAGGCCATTACGGTATATTTACAATTTGCCGGCATTTGAGTGAAACGGAAACTAAATTAATATGAGAGATAATCAACTTTAGATACTAGTAAGATTCGAGGGTATCGAGGAATCAAGTTTGACAGCCCTGGTTAATACAATTTATAGTATGCAAAGTCCATTTTTTATTATTTTGTACCAAAGTTCGAGTATTTAAAAAAATGCTTAGTGTTGGATAAAAATATTAAACTTTGCATAACTATGTGAATTTGGCTATTAAATATGATGTAAAAAATGCTGTATTACAAACATTATTAATATATTTAGTTTTAAAATTATAAATTAAATTATTACTAAATGTAATATTATTTCAGATTATTTTACACAAACACAAATTTTTTTCTAGAAAAGCCTCCTAGTTGTCGAACCCAGTATTTTACTCTCAGATCGAAGTAAAAGCAAACAAATATTTAAATCTAGGTCGAAGTTTTCAAACGTTCACACACCCCTACCAAATTGGAATCGAAGAAAAAAACTAATCGTACTGACGTGAGAAAATTACCCCCATATGTTTATGTTTTCTGAGATCCGGATTCAAAATTTGTATGTAAAATGAAGATTTGTATTCGAGAAAAAGACGATATGATCTGTCCTCTAATAGTAACTCACCAGCAAGAACAGCTCCAAGAGTGTCTGAGTTCTGAACTGTGGCCTTCTGAACATCCCCATATCACTCAGGTTCAACAAAGAAAGCCTCTGAACACTGGGGTCCACGATGTTGTAAGTGGTCGGAGTTTCACACACCCACATGACAACGTAGTACGCCTGAAACACCGACAACAAACATACACATAGCAGAGAATATAGGGTTAAGCGAGTACTCGGAAATTTGAGCTCGAGTTGAGTTTTACACGGTGTCTATTCAAATTGACCAGTGAAAATCCCGACTTTTTCCTAGAATCCCCCCCCCCCCCCCCCCCCNTTGACCAATGAAATTCCCTACTTTCCCCCCGATCATTTCCTAAAATTCCAAACACAAAAGTATATCACATACCCTTATACTCCCCCTCCCTTCCTCTGCACATTTTTTATTAATCTTTTTTATGAATAATAACAAGTTTTAAGATTTTAAATAAACATGTTTTTTAATTTGTATTAACAAAGTATCCAAGGAATTAAAAAAATTATAAAATAAAAAATATATTTAACAGCTACAAACAATTATAGACACTTTAAATCACACGGAAAGTTACCGATTTAATGATTATTATATTTCATATTTTGAGTAAAGGGTGCCTCACACAGTGCTGGTTTATTTGCTATTCGTTAGCTATTCACTAAACCAAAGCGAATTTCCAGGTAAACAATTTGCCAGCATTTTTAGGGACCATATTTATTATTATTATTAAATTTGTAAGAAAGTACAGAAAAGGTGGATGATAAAAACATATTAAATGGAACTAACACAATATGGCTTTTACAATGAAAATAAGAACACGGTTCACACTTTACATGCTGTCATCGGACAAATGGCAGCAGTGTGTGAACTGTGTTCTTTTCATTGTAAAAGCCATATTGTGTTAGTTCCATTTAATATGTTTCTATCATCCACCTTTTCTGTACCTTCTTACAAATTTACTTTACATCCATTCCTGTTTCCAGACTGCGGTCAGTTTTTTATTAAAGCCATATATTTCCCACTACTGGCTTGCTAGGCCTGTCGTAGCTTCGTATACCTTATAATATAACCTAAGTTTAGGATAGGCACAACATCCAGTCCTCAGCTGTTAATTCATCACTGTGAAAGGGTAGAACCACATTTCACTAATGATACATTTTTGACCATGCCGGAAATCGAACCCAGGAGCCTTAACTCAGTAGGACACGCTACCGAGTGAGATTAGGTTTCGACCCGACCTTCTTACAAATGATCGTACTAATATAATAGTGCTTCATGTGTTTACAATTATATCATATTTATTTAATAACATCATACCTGAGTAAGAATGACGATTCTTGGCATTAGAATAGCTTTGACAGCATTGACGACTGACTGACGGTTATGGACGGTGGCCAGCAGATTTTCTCTGGTATCTATAGTCTCAATCAACCACAGCAGTAGATGTAAGGTGGCCAATAGGTTGCGACAGATGTTGAACCTGTTAACGACAACATCTTGTCATTGCTTCGGCAACAAGAGGATCAGAAAATAGCAACGTAAAATAGTCTAAGATTAAAATAAAATAATAACAAGCTTTCAACAACTGCTTGGAAGAGACTGAAGTATATGGTTAACAAAATTAAAAAATCACCTTAATTCTATTAAAACTAGGTTAGAATTTTCTTTTTTTCTTTTGCAAAGCAAAGTACCACAAAATTTTTTTTAGTACATTGCCTCACTAATGGATAAATATGAGCCATATTCAAGATCTACTATCTCATGTACTCCAACGTTCTCATTACATGTCCATACCATCTCACCCTTGCTTCCTTTATCATTTCATAGTCCCCAATTTTTGACTGAACGTATTAATTTCTAATCATGTCTCTCCTGGTGACATTTATTGGATGATCCAAAAATAAATATAATTTATCTTACTTTTAAATACGGTTTAAAACCTTTTTACTCAACAATCCTCGATTCGGATTCCATTCATAGTTTAAAATCTCCGATTCTACAAGCTTACTTTAAAGCCAAGTGACGAGTCAGTTGAACGCATACCTCACTACTGCCATCTGGTAGAGGGATTGCGCGACAGTGCTGATCCCCAGACTACTGCTGTAGAGATGGCTGACCCTCAAAAGGAGTCTCGAGGTCTGGCTGCTATTCTCCTCCTCCTCCATCCTGCCTGGACGGTTCAAGTCCAGCGTGAGGGCCTCTACCAGCTTCATCATCCCGCTGTGTAGGTCTTGTAAACCGAGAAGAGACTCTTCGAACTGATCCAAAAACTCTGTCTCCAAAGACTAAAAAAACAGACGAGAGAGAAATACTTGAGACATACTAAGTCTGACTATTAAACTGTGCCATTCCATTCTGGTCTAGGTAGGTGTCATCCTGTATTTAGTATAGCACCAGACTTGAGACGTACTAGGTCCAACTATTACATTTTGGTCTAAGTAAGTGTAGTCTTGGATTTGTTACATCGCCGCACTTGAGGCGTATCGAGTTCAACCATAAAACTGGCCCTTCGTGGCAGTGACAAATGCTATTTTGTTTGTCATGTCTACTATGCCATAAACAACACATGTCCATCACGGACCCAGTCTTCAAATATGAGTGAAGAATTACCCTGAGCACAGGACGAATCATGACAAGATCAATGGCAGAACATTGGTGTGTTAGGCCAAAGGTTTCGGGTTCAATTCTCGTGTCCAGGTGTCATTTTTCAACTAGTTTAAGTTAAATAAACAACAAAGAGAACACTTTTTGAGTAAATGAATACTATTAGTATAATTTTGCCTTTTTTTTTTCATAATTGTATTAGCCTACAAAATACACAAGTCTACATAATTCCTTTCAACAATTGCTTAAAATTGTAATCAAATCAAGGTCTTCATAATTGTATCATAAATACTTTTTTCCTCGAGAATTTTTAATTTCTCGATTCGAGCATCCTAGCGTTAGTAAAATGTTATCACATTGACTGCAAAAGAGAACTTTTTATTTTCTTACAGGTCTTTTATATATATAAAAAAAAATTAGATTAAAAATGTGAAGTATTTTTTTTTAAGCATAGTGTCTTACTACCCGTTCGAGTTATACGCCTATCTACTAATTACACTAATGGTTTAGGAATTATGAAGGTTTAATTGATAGGAAGTGCACCCACTTCTGCGTGGAAGGAGAGTGGACAACAATTTAGGGAAAACCACCCTCAGTACATCCGACCGGGATCGAACCCCAATCTCCCTGTCCTCGGTAGTCTAGTCTGACACGAGAGTAGCGCGTTAGACCACACGGCCACCAGAGCGGGTTTGGTGTTGTTCTATTCTAATTTTGAGCCCCTGTTTGATAAATGCTTTTCACCTGCGAGTTGACCATCTCCTTGACGCAGTCTCTCATGGCCTCGTCAGGGTTACTAAGATGGAAAAGCTCCTTGTTGAAGGCCAGTTTGGTTTCCTCGGGTAGCCTCTCTTCCAGGTCTACCAACACGCCCATGATCTTGATCAGGTCCGCACACACATCTGGGTCGTCGCCCAGCAGCAATGTCTGACCAAACTGCTCTGGGTACACTTTGGCGGGATCCGTAAAGAACAAGTGCTCCAAGGCGTCCATCGGCCTGTGAAGTGGAACAAATAATGGATGTGTTCATGGGAGGGGGTGTGCAAAGCCCATTTTTTACAATTCGAAGCAATTATATGAAATCTTCTTGAATTTTGAATATTTGTTGCTTAATTTGTCATTGAAAAAATATTAAATTGTGCTTATTTAATATTTAACTATATACAACTAAAAATAGTTCGCAAATATTTAACTACACAATTGTATTATTTATTTCTAAACTGATAAACTAATTTACTAACACAACATGTAAATCAATTAGTTTAGTTATTTTTAAGGATGGAACCCTCGAATCATTCGAATCCTTAATGATAATTCAAGAACATTTTGTATACAAGACTCAAATCACCCCCCACTCCTTCCCCAATAATTATAGACTGAACTCAACAACCCAGCCCCAGACCAGTAATTTAACACTTAACTGAATGTATGAATGAAAAGATTATAAGAAAGAATGTTAACATTAGTTACATTTGTATTTTATATTATTATATTATAATTATGTTTGCTCTTAAGATTTTATTTTTTTCCACGATTGAGATTCGAGATTTGAAGGTAAATTGTAGATTCAGATTCATAAAAAAGTGGATTCGACCCATCTATAATAATTATAAGAGAATCATATATAAACGAAGCACTTTTTCGAGATCCTTTTTGGGTCATTCAGATAGTTATTAATGATTAGTAACTATTACGCTTATGTGTTGGGGATGAAAAAGTTTAAATCTAGAGCAAGTGTTCCCATTGGAAATATATCAAGTACCTTCAAATAAGTGTTTGAGTGATACCAAAATAACCTTGATTGGTCATGATCGGCAATGTTATATATATTTTAAACAGTTTAATATGAAAATGTAACAGGGTGTCTACCGAGTTGGAGAAACAAAAATTAGTGACTTTTTGGTGACCTTTTTTGACCACAAAATTCCTTCAGTAAATGGCCAAACATTATATAATGCATATAAAGGCATAATGCACTCTTACAGCAACATTAAACTTTAACCTTGTCCTTGGTATCGCAGTAAAAACAATCGAGCAGCTTGCGGCTAGCGCATGGCATCATGGGTATAGGTTCACCCCCACATACAACCACTTTAATATTCAATACCACACCGTAACAGAAATAATCGAATAATACCACAAAATCTACTAGTAACAGGTACATTACATCCCGCCCTCCTTGTCACCAATTACCTGATCAGAGAAAAGTGGTGTTTCTTGACGAGGACCAGCCCCGTCTGGCGCAGTAGCACCAAACCGACAGGCTTGCTGGCCGCCCGGTGGTAATGAACGCAGCAAGCGTAGAATTTTGCCCAGCAGCTCTCGGCCAGGTCCAGGTACTCGTCGTCTGAAAGTTCGCACTCTTTCGCTTCTTTCCTTATCTCCGTCTCCACGGCCACGCACACCTGGTCCTTCAAGACCGAGAGGGACAGGTTCACGTCGCTCAGCGTGGTTGAGCGGCAGAAGAGCTGTGCAAAAACAACACGACACTAAGTAGCGCAATTGAAGGACGCTTTCTGAACATCAAGGTGAGCCACAAATAATAGAATTTGGAGGCGTACTAGATCAATTTGGAGGCATACTAAATTTTTTTTTTCAATATGAGGCAAAGTTGAATCAAATACTGTACTGAAATATTACCATAGTCTAATCAGAGATCAGATATCTAAAAAAAAAAAACTATTATATGCTGCAAAACTGTATGAATTTAGGTATATATAATTTACAAAATGTAATTTAATTATTTTATATTTTTTTTGCCTGAATATTTCTTTGTGATAAACAAAACAGTAAAAAATTACAAAAATCTGTATTTTAAATCAACAAATATGAAATAACGGCTGTATTAAATTAAACAATGATAGGAGGATAAAAGGGCAAGGCCTAAATACTTACCAGAAAACTGTAGGGCAGAAAAAAATAATTATAATTTATTAGCGAATTTTCACAAATTGTCAAATCCAATTTCAAATAGAAACCGAAGAATAATCAACGCAAGATCAATGTTTTCAAAATTTCGCATATCACTAGATTCATTATTCAAATATCAAATACATATATTTCAGGAATATGTAGTTATACATGTATGTGTGAATGAAGCTTAGAATATTTGTCAGATTTGAATTCGCTCCAAAAGATGTTTTTGGCTTCAAATACAAAGCTTTGCTAGTAAACATAATGAAAGATAAGATACAAAGTTGAGTTCAGTTTTTGTCATTTTGTGCTCTGATATTAATTACGAATTATTATTTACATGCTAATACTTGGATTTGAAATTTGCATAAAAATGAAAATTAAAGATTTTGAATCCTTAAATAAAGATGCACATATGTAGAAAAAAGACTTCAAGGGAGACCAAGAAAGAGATGGTAGGAGCAAATAATAGAAAGTGTGCAAGTAAGAGGAGAAGAATAGTGGAAGTACGGAGGAAGATAAATAGACTCACACTAAGAGCCTTGGTAATGATAACGATGGGGAACTGCCCTGGGTGAAAGATGTAGTTAGTGTAGGCCCTCCAGGGGTTCAGACAAGGGTCTGTGATCTCCAGTTTGTTCTCCATCGGTTGCTCGAGGATGACAGGATGCCAACTGTCTCCTTCTCCGTCTTCTTTGGTGATGCACGCGCGGGAGACCACGGTCTCCATCTGAGCGGATATCCACACCGCCCACACCTCGGTGGGGGACAAGCAGAAGTCCACGAGGTCCGCCTGAAACAACCACCGACGACTTGTCTTACACTTTCTCCTAGAAACGAAAAACTGAGAATTTTGAGCAATAAATGTATTTACTTCCCCGGAAGCTTCTCATATGTACTTCCTAGTGATGGGACCTTCAAATCCTTTAATCCCTCGAATCCTTAAGGATATTCAATATTCAAGGATTCGACTCAAATCCTTAAAAAATATATTTTTTCAACCTTTCAAGTGAAATTTGTTTTAGAGCGCTAATATTTCCTATTGGTGGTTCAGAGCCAATTATAATTATAGGATGAACTTAACAACCAGGCCCCAGACCAGTAATTTAACACTTAACTGAAGGTATAAATGTTATGAATTATAAGAAAGAATGTTACTATTTGTATCTTATATTATTCTATTATGTATATAATTTTTTTTCAGGATTCAAAGGTAGATTGGAGATTCCGATGCGTAAAATTGTGGATTCAAACCAACTGTAGTTTTTCCAGCCATTTCTAAGTGCTACTTGGTTCCTCAATCTTTTTATTTTTAGCTTTGTGTCTTAGTACCCATTCGGGTCGCACACTTACGTACTAATTATGCTAATGTGTTAAGGATGAGGAGGATTGAAATTAGAGAAAGTACACCCGCATGTTTGTGGTGGAGTGGAGAACTGTTAAGGAAAAACCTCACCCTCATTACACCTGACCGGTATTTGGTCCTCGATGTCCCCGTCATCCAAAGTTCCGGCCTATTGCTAGAGTAAAGGATTCTATTTTCAAAAAGTAAAAAAAGTTTTCAAATTTTACTAAAAAAAAAATTCACGACCCATGAAAAATCATCTTGTAAGCCCACAGTTTGGGAACAAATGAATTAAACGTGAGTGAGTTGGAGGTGGGGAAAGGGAGGAGGTGAGGGAGGGAATATAATAATAATATTATTATTGGCACCACGTCTTACTACCCATTCAGGTTATACACCCTTACGCTAATGTGTAATGGTAGGGTGATTGTGAGATGAAATGGAGGACCTACAGTTTAACGTGGAATCCGAACCACGGTGGAGGCCTGACATTCCACACGAATTTTACTAAGGTGGGAAAGTTAAACACCTATTATAATCACGTTTGATAAGATTTGTGTTTGTATATTATACTGGATATCATCTGTGAATGAACTGTATGGTTACTAGTGAGGGAAGAGCGTTGTCATTCTCTTGTTTTAGTCTGGTCAATCCTTCTCTTAAATACAGGACAAATTTCGCAACGCTGTTTCGTCAATGTTGCCAGTAGCTCCTTCTTACCCACATCACACTACCTGACATAACTGAGAGCAAGGAGATTTGGCAACAGTTAATCAAAAGAGAGAGAAGATAAAAGTTTTTCTCCTTAAAACTTGCAGTTCCCTCAGAGGTGATATTGGGTGCCAGCGGATTCAAGCCCATCTCTACAGTATAAGCCTTACCTTGTCAGCGTTAATGGTGTAGATAAACTGAAAATGGTGGGTGCCAGACTCGTTCACCGGCTTCACGATGCAGAACTCTGATTGGCTTTCATAGCAGAGAAATACCCCAAGCAGGAGTTCGCTGGTCTTGGGACAGATGGCCTTACGTATTACATGGTGTTGTGCTGTAGCAAGGATGTGAGAATTAACAAGGAGTCCAGATAAAACTATATCTTTTAATTCCCTGATTTCTCCCAAGTTTTCCGAAGCCAATATACTTTTTTACAAACCAATATCTATCAATATTAGGTACCGTATATTACTAGCTACATCCTTTTATTCTACATCCAGTTATTAAGATTATAGCTAAATATTAAAGTTGTGATGAATTCTCTATTTTACAGGTTGCTCAACACCCTGCTTAAATTGCTGATATGAGATAGTTAAGCTTCGACTTCACTTTGAATATTCTTCAGCTTTTGAACTTCGCTTCGATTTTTTTTATTGTTATTTAATGTGCACTTTCTGAACCGAATGATTAAGTCAGCACACTACCCATAAACAATAAATGAGAGATGAGGTATGTAAGAAAAATACAGCAAGGGAGACCAAAAAACAGATGGGAGGAACAGATAACAGAATATTTTCAAGTGAGAGGAGAAGAATTGAAGCGATAAAGAAAGAATGGTGGAAGAAAGATGGAGGAAATTTACTAAACTGACCTGGCCACGGGCTGGAAACAGTTGTTGATGGGGACTCTCAAATCCTTGAGGATATTCGAGATACGAGGATTCGAGAAAATTTCGAGTTCAAGACTCTAATCCTTAATTTTTTTTTTCTTTAATGTTTCAAGTGAAATTTGTTTTGGAGCTTACTGCTAGTTCAGAACTAATTATAAATAGAGGATTAATTTAACAAAGATGCCCCAGACCAGTAACTTAACACTTTATTGATTTTTTTTATACATTCATTAATGTTTCCATCCTGTGATTGGGTCAGTTTTTCATTCAAGCCATATATTTTTCCACCACCAGCTGGCTAGGTCTGTTGTAGCTTCATATGTCTTATAATCTAACTTAAGACTAGGACAGACACAACATCCAGTCCCCAGTTGCTAATTAATCAATTTGAAAGGGTAAGCCCACAATTCACCAATGACAAATTTTTCGGCCATGCCGGGAATTGAACCCGAGACCTTTAGCTCAGTATACAGACATGCTACCAACTGTGCTAAGGTGTCAAATTCAACAGAAAACATGAATGTTATAACGAATGGATGAGTTAGAATGTTAACATTTACTTAATATTTGTAGTTTATATCATGCTTTTTTTTTAACACTGCAGATTACTACCGGTTCAGGTTATATGCTTAGAATCTATTACCTATACTATTAAATTCATATTTCCTCTTATGTTCGTCATTTTTCCCAAGATTCAGGATTCAAAGGTGAAGTGAAGATTGGATTTGAGATTAAGATTAGTAAAATAGTGGATTTGTCCCAACACAACTTCCAACCCCCCTAGCCACCAATTTATCACTATGAAAGGGGCAACCCACATTTCACCAATGATGGACAATTCTATGATTTATATCTTAATGAAATTTTATAATATTCTTAGCACATTTTATTTCATATATATTATTTTAAGGTGTATACACATATATGTAAGCCACAGACCTCCCTGTGTGCTGCCATGTTCCGTCCCGTCGCTTAGGAGACTGGTGTAAGCGACCAACTGCGCGCGACTACACGACCACATCCTCAGGTAGCCGTCTTGACACACTGCGAACAGGTAAGTCTCCAGACCTATCTCGTGTAGTACCATACTCACCGCTACAAGATCGTCGCTAGCCTTGCCCCTGGAAGAAGAGAAGCTCCCGCTTTTTACAAGAAAAATAAAATAATAAAATACATTGATTTTTCATTTTGAGATATTTACCTAATTGTGAATAATTTAAGGAATTTATAAAATATAATACTGACCCGATATGGCTCGCTTGTGGGCGCACACCCTAGAGTTTTTTTTATGTATAAGATATAAAATTAAGTATAAAAAACCAATAATTAGCTTTAAAAACTTCCGACTCCCGATCCGAAAGAATAATTCTGGATTTGACAACCACAAAGCTTCACCAATAAAAATATTTAAAGTTTTTTTTTTCAATGTGTCTTATTATCTGTTTAGGTTATACACATAAGTATCAATTATTATGCTAATGTGTTAGAGATGAGTAAATTTAGATTTAGAGGAAATGTACCTACATTTATGTGGAGGGAGAGTGGAAAACCCTTTAGTATTCAGAGTTAAAATCCATTCTAATGTTTAAATTTGTGTTACCATATTTATTTATCTGAGGTACTTAACATGTACTTTATGAAAAGAATGATTATATCAGCAAATGAGAATTTCTATCAGAGATAGAGAAAGGGTCTACCAATTTTGGCAGGAAAGGTATTGTCTCAAATCTTCCGGGGTTCTTTTACATGCCACAATCGAGTTGTGCTAGGAATATTTATTGCTAAACAATAAATCTGTAGATCAGTGGTAAGAGCAATGGCATACTGAGTCAAAGGTTCAATTTCTGTGTCCAGGTGTCATTTTTCAATTTAAAGAAATAGGTTCATTGTGTTTGTTCCTTTTATGTTTCTATTCACCTTTCCTGTACCCTCTTCCAAACATAACAGAACATACAAGTATTTCATTTTTTCGGGCTGTTCTGTATGATTAAAGTTTTTGATGGTTTGGGTTCCATTCAACTCGAACAATATCGTTCCTAAATTTGTATGTTAGTGTTTATAGTAAATGTATAATAAGACAGTGTAGAAACACTGTACAGTGATGTAAAGTAAGTGATAGTCAAGGAAGCCAAACTGAAAGGAGAGTTAGGTTAGGCCTAGTTAGGAATAATAATATTACAATAGTATTTACATTCTTAGTCAGTTTAGTTAAAAATGTAGGGAAAAAATATATAGTTATCCACAAGAAATTAATTATTGGAAGCCTTTGATACATTTTTGAATAAACATTTTAATTGATGAATCAATTAAGACATATTTCTAGAATGAAAATTTTTAGTGACTTTCAATCATTGTTATTATTATTATTTAGCGCCACGTCTTACTACCCGTTCGGGCTATACGCTTAAGTACTAATTATGTTAATGGATTAGAAATTGGGAAGGTTGAATTTAGAGGAAGTGAACCCGCATTTGCATGGAGGGAGCGTGGAGAATCCTTTAGGAAATACCACCCCCAGTTCACCCGACCGATGATTCAAACCTTGATCTCCCCGTCCTCGGCAGTCGAGCTCAACACGACTAGCGCGTTAGCTAACTACGCCACCGAGGTGGGTTCAATTATTGTAAAAATTGGGGTTAGCAAACGACAAACGCAATTTGAACTAACCTCAGAGCTCCGGCTATCCCGGAGAGAAACCGCGGCATGAGTGTGTCCTGTTTGAGCTCCTGGGTGACTGCCACGCCAGACACGGGGTCCAGCCTTATCAGAAGAATTAGGCCGGTATTGTAAGCCAGGGCAAAGAGAGCCTCTTCTTTCATAGCCAGCCACGTCACACACGTATGAGGAAGACACGTGTCTGCCAAGCGGACGGAGAGTTGCGTAAAGAAGAGTGTTAACAAAGTCAAAACTAGGGAGGGAACTCTATAATCCTTAGGGATAATTGACAAAACTTCGGAATATAGATACAAACAATAGTTTTGTTTCTTCGAACTTTGAGTTTGAACAACTTTAGATAACTATAATAAATGCTGTTTATTCCAACATAATTATAAAAAAATTCACCAACAACCTGCCTTCTAGTCATTAATGTACCACTTAATATGAACATAATCAAAAATGAAGGGGGGGAAAAAATATACCAACATGGGAAATTTAAACCAACATGCTTTTATCATGATTACCAAGATTCGAAATCGAAAAACAGGGGATTCAACACATCTATATTTCTTAATAGGTACCCGTTTAGGTTACATGCAATGGACAAACTACACAAATGTGTTGTGGGTGAGGAAGGTTAAATTCAGAGGAAGTGTTAAGGCATTTGGATGGAGTGAGAGTGGAAAAACACTTAGCAAAAAACCCCACTTTAGTATATCCAGACAGGATTCAAGCCCTGGTTTGCCGTCATGGGCCGCTCAGTCTATTGTGAGGGTGACAGCTTAGACCATTTGACCACCAAACGAGGTCCATTTCTTATTAATTATAATTGCAGGAACTTAAAAAGCTAATGGACACCTCTAGGAGGGTGGGTGGTTAGGAATTCCCGCAACCATTACAGATGTATTAATAGACTCATGATAGTTTTTATTTGCATCCTGTCTTACTACTTATTTGCTTTATACGCTTATGTAATAGTTACGCTAATGGTTTTAGGGATTAGGAAGGCTATATGTAGAAGAAATGTACTTGCATTTGTATGGAGGGAGAGTGGAAAACCATTTTGTACATCCGACAGAGATACGAACCCTGATACCCCTATCATCGGTAGTTTAGTCTAACACGAGAGTAGCGGGTTAGACCACGCGGCCAATGAAGCGAATCCTTACAGTTCTTTCAATTGAATTTTAAATATGTTCATTCTAAAAAGAGTATGCTGAAGTTAAATATTTTTAAAATTCTTAATCAAACATGGACAATGAATGTAAGAGACTAGGAAAGCGGAGGCCATGGGAATGAAGTTTGTGAGGAGCAGGTTAATTGTCAAGAGGAGAAACAAGATTAGGAATGAAGTTATCTGGGAGAGAGTACAAGAGATAGTAGAGGAAGCAAGGGTGAGATGGATGGGTAGATGAAATGATGGAAAAGGAGAGGATACCAACAATAATGATGGAGATGAAGTATGCTGAAAAAAATACTGCAAGCGAGACCAAGAAAGGAATGGAAGGACCAGGTAATAACAGGAAGTATGCAAGTAAGATAAGAATAGACGCAGATGTAGGAGGAAGAATGGCGGAGGGACAGGAGAAGGACTAAAAGTGATCTAGCCCCAGTCTGGTTCAATATGTTTATCACTACGCTAGTTTCTAAAAGTGCTCACTTGTGACCGGGTGGTTGATGACATGAAACGTGGAAGAGTTCTGAGCGGCATCTAATGTCACCCCGGCAAAGATAGACTGGGTGCCGAGGTCAGGGTACAGCGTGAACGTGTGGTCCTGAAACACACGACTATTACTAGAAGGATTTAGGACACAATCATGGTATAGTTTTTGTGTGAATATATTTTTAAAAAAGTTGACAAGGATTTGGAACCAAACCGTGACACTTTATCTTCCGACCTATCTACCGAATGAGCTATATGGTATCATGTCAGTTTGTCATTTATAGTTTTATTTTCACCGCATATGTACTAATTATGCTAATGAATTAGGAATGAGGAGGATTTAACTTATAGGAAGTGTACCCAAATTTGAGTGGAGGGATAGTGGAAAGCTATTAAGAAAAAAACCACCCTCAGTACACAAAACCGTGGATTCGAACCTCGATCTCCCCGCCATCGGCGAGCGAGCTAAACCGACCGAGCGACTTCTGCCGCTAAGATATCAAAGTGGCAATTTATTTGCAAATGGAGGGTGTCATGTGGCCATAGCTCCTCATTTGTCCTCAGGAGGCTGAGTTTGACCTCATTTCAAACTCATTGTTTCACAAATAAATTTTGGAAGCACCGAAGATTGAACCTGGGACCTCTGGGTCGGTAATGAGGAACTCTGGCCACTAAACCACAGAGGCGGTCACTATTTTATTACCAAGTATTATTTTATAGGTATTGAAAATATCTAACAAAATTGACAACTTCAAATCCTATGTCTTGACATATGAATATGTGAAAGAAGGGTTTAAAAGCTCTTTTAGATGTTCTATGAAAATTGGACTTTAGTTTGTTGCGCACAGATTTTCAAAAATATTTTGGGAGCAGCTCAGTTAACTTTGGGCTGTACTATTCACCCCTGGTAAGACTAAAAGAAGGGGTGGACTGTTTCAACCTCTTTATGAATCCTGTTAGGATGCGGGAGCAAGAGACGGTGAACGCTGGAAACGGTGGCTATCAATATGACGACGTTATTGAATGTCTCGTGAATGGTGATCCCCTCTAAGATGTGCGTGTCCTGGAATTTGTAGCGGACAGTGTTGCCAGACAGGTTCAGGTCCAAGCTGTGTTCGACCAACTCGAGCACATCCTGACTGATCCGCCTGTAACAGAATTAGTAATAGTCACCCCTAAAGCCTCCCTGTGCGCTGGTTGATTATGTTAAAACACCTATCCACTTTTTTTTAGCACCGAGTCTTACTACCCGTACAGGTTATACATGTATGTATTAATTATGCTAACAGTTTTAGGGATTAGGAAGATTATATTTAAAAGAAGTGTGCCCACATTTTCATGGAGGAAGAGTGGAAACCCATTTTGGAAAAACCAGCCACCTCCGACAGAGATTCGAACCTCGATAAACCCGTCGTCAACAGCCTAGTTTACTGCGTGAGTAGCGCGTTAGACCATGCGGCCATCGAAGTGGGCAATTTTATACTTAATGAAGGCGATAGTGTGTTAGAATAACATTAAAATCATGGTTATTATTACTCATATCCTGTTTACAGGGTGAATTGAAAACTTTTTTTCCCTTAATGGTGTAAACCTAAGCTCAGTCCATAGCGTGTCTACTTACTGATGATGTCTGGCATGGCCAGAAAATGTATTAAATTAGTTTAAACGTGGGTTACCACTTCCAAAGTGTTGAATTGATAGCTGGGTGTTGTGTCCACTCTAGATTTAAGTTACCGTTGTTTATAAGTCGTGTTCTGATTTATAAATCGTGTTCTGATAACTTGTAATTAGTTGGTTCAAAGAGTACACACTAAATACTTCAAATAAAAAAAACATGTTTTTAATATGCTAAGGACTGGTTTTAACAATTGAGTTTCCAAGGGGTCAATCTCACTACACATTTTTTCAGTACTATAATGTCGAACATAGAACATGAACCAATCCTTACAACTTAGGCTAAGTAGAGAGTATTTGGAACAAGCTCTACTCTTTCCATTTATTTATCACAAAACATGTACTGTATGGTAAATGTTACAATATCTAAGAAGAGTCGTACCAATAAATGAATCTATTTCTGGTGTGATATTTAGATGAATCCTTGTAACAGTAGCCTCCCGATTTTTCAAGCACTTTGATGTCTTGTAATGTGCTTTGAGTGCCTCCTGTAAAATAAAATTATCAAATGTGTATAAAATCCTAATATCACCAATTGAAAACAAATTTAAGCAGAAAAAAAAAGGGGGGGGGGAATAATACGCAATAAGGGCAGAATTCAATTAAGCCTACACTTTTTCTAAGTCATATTAAAATGAATTAAATATTTTTACCATCTCACACAATAATTATAGTTAAATTTATAATAACAACAAAATTAATATTGTAAAAAAATTGTAACTAAGTTAAAATTATAAGATTTTTTTAAAAAAAGTTCACCTAAATCACAGAAGTAAATATTTAAACTAATGGACTTATGACAACATGGCACCAAAGGTACATGGGTATTTTTGTACACAATAGTTAACAATTTTACTATGCTATATCAACCTAACAAAACCTTAGCCTTCTAAGTGCAAAAATAACATATTATTAATGTAATTTCAGATCACTGAAGTATGTTGCACCCAACTACCTCATGTTACTTTGACGAAAACACCATCACTCCATTTTGATCTTGTATATTTTTTTAGTGCCATGTATTACTACTCGTTCGGGTTATCTTTATAAGATGTTGGATTATCTTGGTGTTGTTCCATTATTTCTTTTAAATATACTTTTTTTTAATAAATTAGCTTATTTTAACAACTTCATTGATATTTGTACTTATGGCCACATAAAGGTTAGGTTAGGTTATGTTATGTTAGGTTAAGTTAGACCGAGATAGTTTTCATATAAACATTATGTAATATTGTGCACCAAGATACTTAATAGTATGTACATACTTTATTATAACCTATCCGACATAATTAACATATATTAGATGTGTAGTTCCCAATTATAAATAGTTTTTTTATTTTTTATTTAGCACCGCGTCCTACTACCCGTTCGGGTTATACGCTTAAATACTAATTACGCTAATGGATTAGGAATTGGGAAGGTTGAATAGAGGGGAAGTGAACTCGAATTTGTGTGGAGAGTGGTAAACCATTTAGGAAAAACCACTCCCAGTTCACCCGACCGAGATTCGAACCTCGATCTCCCCGTCCTCTCGGCAGTCAAGCTCAACACGACTAGCGCGTTAGCCAACTACGCCACCGAGGCGGATAAAGTCATATTAAAGTTTTCAAACACGAGTTAAATATAATCAAATCATTATATGAAAAAGTTTGTAAAAATATTACTCTTATTAGATAATTTAAAATGCAATAACTTTTACTATTATATTTTCACAAGTTTTTATCCTTAACCAAATAACTAATTGCTTTAGTTGAATACAGTAGTATTACTATATTTGTTTCTAATTGGCTGAACGCAAGCCAACACAACTACATTAACACAAGAGATAGACAATGTTGAGTTCCTTCCGACAAGCGGTTTCGACGATTCCAACAAACGATGCACTTGCGACGTGCTATTGTATACAGAAAATACTATGAGTGTGAATCTGACAAGCGGGTGCGACCAGTCGTAGACAAGCCATTATAAACGAGAAAATGTGGATCCAGTAAAATTTATACTTTTAAAATACATACAATTAGCTTAGAAAGCCTAGGCCACAGGCAAGGAAAAACCATATAGGCCCCTATTCAGCATTACGGGAGTTTCTCTGCGTTCCTTGAGCCAGGCTGAGTCCTTGGACACTGGGGAGTGCTAGTTGCACTCCTCAGTGATAACAGCACTTTCAAATGAAATAACTCAATTTTGAATTGTTTGTACTTAGCTGGAGAGCAAGTTTTCAAGGGTGTCAGTTTGAGCACAATATTTTAAGCCCCAACCACACACACACACACACACACACACATCACCTTCTTACCCTCTTCAATGAGCAAACCTTTTCAGACAAATAGCTACCCAGACAGTATTATAAGATTGTTTGTAACCAGAAAATTTGCAAACAATAGCTCGAACAAATAAAGGATGGTTGTGTTGTATGTTTTCTAAGTAATTTGCAGTACGAGTACACTCGTTTGGGAATTAGTTTATGGGAAAGAGGGTGGGGATGCCTAGCTTTTTGAAAACCGGTTTATCGACACTAGAAGGCAATTTTTGGCTTTTCTCTAGTAAAACCATCTTTAAAGTGAACTGATTTTAAAATGCCTGCCCCATAGCAATGTTGTCAATTTGAACTGCACGTTGCGATCCTCGTATTGAAGGACTCAAGCACTTGAAGGCTGTAGGTCCGGAGTATATATATATATATATATATATTGCACCACGTCTTACCAACTGTTCGGGTTATTCTCTTAGAGTGTATTTTTCTGTAGTCTAAGTCGGCTATAAATAATTTTAATAATATTCATCGTTAATTGTAGTTAGGAGAAATTTGATTTTACAAATATAAAGAAAGAAACTTATGTTCTTGGCATTGGTTTTGCTCAATTTAACTTTAGCATTAAGATAGTTAAAGTATTTGCCTGCTTTCTTAAATTTTTAATACTAAGTATAAATAAGTTTAAAATAGCACACGACATAATAATAGTTGGCAAAACAAACCCGGACCTTGTCATGAATAAGTATTGAAGAGGTTATAGCAGCTATTATAAATTTACCTGTATTTAGATGGATTTCTTTCCACTTCTCCGGTAGCGTTTGATCTGGTATTACTTCCCTAAATCCTAAAGAAAATTCACCCATATTTCAAATATCCTTTATTCTGTAACTAGAAACAGATACTATAAAATAATAATTGAGGAACTTTCCCACGCCAGAAAAGTTAAATAAATTTAAAATACAGGTTGGCAATTCCCTTTAACAGCAAGAAAATTTAGTAGATAAACACGAACACAATTTATTTGGTCACTTGAAGCGCTAGCAAACAAGTGATTGCTACAAATAAACGCCGCTAGGTTGCACTAGCTACTACAAATATCCAAGGTGCGTCTATAACGCTATGGTACGTTGAGACTCTCTAACGATTCAAGAATGAATTAATAGTTAATTATTATTTGAGTGTATTTTTTAACTAAGATAGACTATACACAAGATTATTTATGAAAGGTGAACGTTTTATAATGTTTTAGTGTCATTTAAGCTGATTCCAAAGATACAGCCAAAATCAAAACCTATTTACTCACGGGTCTAATGATTAACAATGAGTTTAATAGTTTAACGTAATTAACACTGATATAGGCTTTACATTGAACATAAATAGTACATAGATAAGTTATGGAAATTAAATTGTGAAATTTAAACAATTTGCTCTTTGCCTCATTGCAGGTGGCAAACAATCATTTGAGCGTGCTCAACCATGTCAATACTTATAATAGTAATTGTTCTCCTAAAAATTATACTCGGACGCCTCAAAGTTCCTAAGTACACTTCATCCAAAATATAAATTTATTGGCAAGGTTGCTGTACTGGTTTACACGCCTGACTGCTCTGGAGGAGCATAATTCAATTCCAACAGTGTGTATTGGAGTGTTTTTCCCCATTGTTTTATAAATTAATGCCAGTTCTTTCATTTATAATTCATCATTCTGATCCTGTATAATCGACGATAATCGACGGGTAGCCAGAAAGGTCATTTAAACGTGCAGCGCTAAAAACATCAATTTTTGTTTGTACTGGAGACCGTCACGAACTTAGGAGTATAATATGCTATTAAGTTTACTTTTAAAGAACTTCATCAAAGATATAGATTTTTTTACTGGTTTTGATTTAATCGTGTGTGTCCCCCCCCCCCCCCCCTCTTTTTTAGTCTAAATAANTCATTTTCAGACTAAATAAAGTTGCTATTTCTAATGACTGTAATGTTTGTATAGCCTACTATCCATCTTTTTGAATGTTATCCCAGCCTTGCATTAAACGTAATAAGCCAACAGATCACTCTAGCTTGGCTAACTAACAGCCGGAGTGGTTGGAGTCAAACATAGATGATCATTGTTCGATCCCGAGTACAGGTGATATTTACTATTTGTCTACGAGTTCTACATGCTATTATATTATAGTAAATATCCTTAGGGTTGGGCGTTTAGAAGAGTATTTTCTTATATTTGGCTGAACTTAGTTTGTAAGTTGTGTGTTGATAACAGTACCATTGACGTTGCCCAAGCTATGGTAACAACATTTTTAACATTTATACTATTGCAGTGTTGACCACGCTGTTTAAGGCGTAACATACTTATGAAAATAATAATAATAATAATAATAATAATAATAATAAGCTTTAAAAGTGGTACTGAGGATAATAAATAATTGATTTTTTTGTCATTTACTAAAATGAAAACAATAAAATTTCAAAGTTTTACTAAAAAATAAATCTGTTTTTTAATTATTTTTTTTCAATCCATTATTTAAATTTAATTTAACATTTCTCTTATTTTATGGCTATTAAATATACCTGTAGAATAAGAAAGGTTACCAGTAAAAAAAAACTAATCCATACCAATTTAGCTTTACATCAAATCACCAAGAATAAAACGTTATTCATTTATTATAAAAGCACATATTTTTCTTTTAGCATAATACAATCAAAACTAGTTTTATTACTAAACTGAATTAAACATTGATTAATATTATGTAACCTACATGCTAATAAAGAGACCTGCCCATAAAGATCAGGGGTAAAAATAGTTGAAAGCCTGAAAGCCCCAACTTTTTTTACTAATTTTGAAACTAGTTTATCTTCTTTGTTGAAGTTCTCTTCAGGATCGTGACTTGATAATAAAAACACGGCTGAAAAGTCGTCAAGTTTTAATCAAGTCGTGATAAAGTTTACATCGCAAACAAGAAACAATCAAAAATAAGTTATTTGGTTGCCATCCTTATCGGTGTCCACGCAGGCTATGTCGTCAAACTTGTTTGGTCTACTTTGATGGCGACGGGGAAGTTATAGTGTTCGGAACCCAACATAGTGTCATGAGGGTAATTTTTGAAAAATTATTTGTCGCTCCCCCCCTACCCCTCCCCCCCTACACGCAATGGCCGGTACATTGTGTTATATAAATATATACTCGGTGCTAATTTTTTCTTAGCACCGCGTCTTACTACTCGTTTGGTTTATACGCAATCGTACTAATTACGCTAATGTGTTAGGGATAAGGAAGGTTGAATGTAGAGGAAATATATCCACATTTGTGTGAGGTGAGAGGGAAAATTTTTTTTAGGGAAAAACCCCCCTCAGTACACCCGACCTGCATTCGAACCCTGATCTCCCCATCATCGGCAGAATAGTCTATTGATCATGTCAAACGCTCATAAACAAAGGAACACAGTGTAGGGGTGAGGGGTGAAAAAAACATGTCCCAGTTACAGTCTAGACAATATATGTCTACCCTGGCAACATTCCACGACACGCCACTGGTATTTGAATAAGTTGAAGTTAAAAACCACAAATTTTTAATTTGTTATGCTACAGTCGTAGTTTTATGTTTTGAGGAAATTTCAGATCAACATTTTTTTTTAAGTTTTAGGGGGGGTGCTGCCCCCTCCCAAAATCCCTTTATGTGCGCGCGTCAGACAGTGAGTTCAAATTATTTCGGAATCTGCGGCTCAGTCAAGAGGAAACTTTGTCTGTGATTATCACTGAAAAAAAAAAGTTATCAAAACGAACACGAAAATAAGACACTGGTAAATTGTTACGTTCCACAAAAGAAAAAGTATGGGGTGGGTTTGTTAAGGAATTGGGGGGTGATGTGATTGGCCGGCCATCAGTGAGGTCTACCTCCCGCGATTGGTTCCAGAGCGTGGAATCGATCCGTGCTAGAGAGCGTGTGGGCGGAAGAAATGGAGGGGAGGCTGTGTCAGTAGTAGTGCGCGCAACGTCCGCTAGGTGGTGACACGGTCAAACAAGGGAGAGCAGTGTCTTTTTCTCGCGAGACCTCGCCGTCGTTTCGAACAAAACCGCGGCGCGGGGATCATCGAATCATGGACAGTTCGGACGCGTCATAACGTATTTTTGAATAAGACCGGTTGAGAATCTGGGGAACTGTGCTTAAAGCACTGAAAAAAGAAAATAGTCAAAACATTTTATGTATTTTTTTTATAGTAGCTACATTATCGTGAGTAGCATATTATAATTTAATTGTGGGAAATATAAAAACAACAAATTTGTGAATATTGTTAATTAATTTTACAGTATTTTTTCAATTTTAATTTTAAAATTGTATTATAATAATGTCAAAGACTAAGAATTTATCATGCGAGATAAATAAATAAAAAAATACCTACCTTTGCTTTAGCTTGGTCTAGGTGTTTTAAAGCAAAATTAAATTAGAAAATTAGTTTAACAACTTAAAAACTAAATATAAATGGCCTTCCTAAGACGTTAAGCAAAATTTGTAACTATTTTTTGAAAACCAGCTCCTTACAAACCTCATTCGGGATTTAAAAAAAATAAACCAACTTAATAGTGATCGGATTGGAACCAAAGACAGACCGGTTAAAAGAACGAATCGGACGATAATATGGGCGTTTATTTCCTTCCTAGTGAGACGATTTTATGTCCGATTGTGCGATTGACTCGACGGGTGAGTTCGTGTGACAGGCCAGTGGGCCGAATAACGAGTAGTGGCCACTAATGATGACGTCCGATGACCACCATTGACCATGAGCAGTGAAGAAAAGAAACACGAAGGCGTCCTCACCATCGACAGGGCGGCCTTTCTTCTACTCAGGGTCAAAAAGGCGTTCAAGAAGAAGAAACAACAGCGCAAAGATAAAAGGTAAAGGAACATATTTTTGCATTTAAAAAAAACAACATTTTTTTAAAGTTGCTATCTATTTTTTAAACCGTCAAGTCTTGATGCACGTTCGAGCTATACGCATTTTTACTATCACGTGTTTATGTATTTTAACAGGTCCATTGCCTTGTACAAATTGAGTCACTCAGCATATGCTATCAGTAACTTTATTTTAGATCCGGAAACTTCATCTTCGTTCCTTGTTTGAGGTCATCCGTCAATTTAATTCGTTTACTTCCTGGTCCTCTTCCTTTTCATGCACCGCTCCATAAAACATCTATTATCATCATGTGACTAATCCAGTTGATCTTTCTTCGTAGAATTATCTGAAAAATGGTTCTGTTTTCCTTGACACTTGTTAAAAATGATTCATTATATAACCAACTTATCCTCTATACTCTCCTCCAACATCACACCGCAAAGCTTTCCAAATATTTCATCTTCATCCATCAAATGTTTCCAGCTTGTACCAAACGGGTCTGTTTAGTAAAATGCCTCCAATTTCCTCTATCATCCCATCATTCTTACTACTTTAATTGCTTCCATTCTTCTCCTCTCACTCACACAATTTTGGTAATCTGTTCCTCCCATCTCTTTAGTGGCCTCCTTGCGGTGTTTTTCCTACGTATTTCATTTCCATAATTTTCTTTGGCATCCTCTCCATTTCCATTCTCATTACATGTTCATAACACCTCACCCTTGCTTCCTCTACTATCTCATGTAATCTTGTTTCTCCTCGTGACAGCTAACCTGCTCCTCACAAACTTCATTCCCATGTCCTCCACTTTCCTAGTCTCTCTTACATTCACTGTCCATGTTTCTACTGCATGTGTGACAATGGGTACAAAGTACACCCTGTACAACACTTCCTTACACTTCAAGGGCACTTATCTTCTCCATAGCATGTCTCTTACACACCTATAGAACAACTCTCCGTAGCAGGTTTCTTACACACATATAGAACAACTCTCCATAGCAGGTTTCTTACACACCTATAGAACAACTCTCCATAGCATGTCTCTTACACACCTATAGAACAACTCTCCATAGCAGGTCCCTCACACACCTATAAAACAACTCTCCATAACAGGTCTCTTACACACCTATAGAACAACTCTCTATAGAAGGTCTCTTACACACCTATAGAACAACTCTCCATAGAAGGTCTCTTACACACCTATAGAACAATTCTCCATAGCAGGTCTCTTACACACCTATAGAACAACTCTCCATAACAGGTCTCCTACACACCTATAGAACAACTCTCCATAGAAGGTCTCTTACACACCTATAGAACAACTCTCCATAGAAGGCCTCTTACACACCTATAGAACAACTCTCTATAGCGGGTCTCTTACTCACCTATAGAATAACTCTCCATAGCGGGTCTCTTACTCACCTATAGAACAACTCTCTATAGCGGGTCTCTTACTCACCTATAGAACAAACAATATATGTGGGCTATGTAGTTATTTGCGAACAGCTTTTTCCACTCGGTAGCTATTCATCAAGTCGTTCAACATTTGTTTGTTTAAATTATTCATTAATGTTGATTTGAAATCCTCTTAAAAAGTCTTTTAAAGCATTTGATAAAAGATGCCCGTAAAAAGAATATTTTTTTCTCTTGTAATTTTTTGATGTTCCGTGATAATGACGTAATTGTGTTTTTTTATTCAAGTGGTCTATAAATCACACATACTCTTTCCTCATACCCTCACTTACTCCGCTTACATATCCTCATTTACTCTGCTTACATACCCTCACGTACCCTGTTTAGTTGGTTATTTAAAAAAAAGTTAATTAGTGCAGTTGGGTGATTATGATTGTTAATGAGGAAACAAACGTAGCCATTCTTTGAAATTCACACAACTTTTTGACGCGCTACCAGAAAAAGAATATCGGGTTCACCCAATAAAAAAATAAAAAAACATTAACAGCTTTGTGGTAGAACTCAGTTTTTAAAAACAATTTAAATAATAATAATAATACTTAGCACCGCGTCTTACTACCTGTTCGGGTTATACGCTTAAGTACTAATTACACTAATGGGTTAGGAATTGGGAAGGTTGAACATAAAGGACGGGGACCCGCATTTGCGTGGAAGGAGAGTGGAAAATCACCCCAGTTCACCCGACTGAGATTTGAACCTTGATTTCCCTGTCCTCGGAAGTCTAGCTCAATATGAAACTAGTGCGTTAAGCTAACTACGCCACTGAGGTGGGTTTTAAATAATAACATGGCTGAAAATTCACATGTTATTCAGGGGCCTGTCGCATGCGCGGTTTAAAATTATTTTTCATGTTTTGTCGCGAGACATAAATGAAAGGAGCATCATCGCCTTTTGTCGCGAGTGGTCTGGCGACAATGTCGCAATCAGTGTGTGACGCTTCATTGGATGGGATGGCGGTCTGCAGCACGTTGTGAGAAAAATGTCTTGTCACGAAACAAAATGTTGTTTTTGTTGTGTGGCCAGCTCACAAAGACAGGGTAGTAAACTAACATCACCTCCCCCTGTTGCAGCTA
This sequence comes from Timema genevievae, assembly GCA_902155825.1. Lineage (NCBI taxonomy): Eukaryota > Metazoa > Arthropoda > Insecta > Phasmatodea > Timematidae > Timema > Timema genevievae. The sequence continues at coordinate 72,647 of CABFWO010000761.1, forward strand.
CAAAATAAACACCGATATTATTTTTAGGAAGCCTACTTTCAACCACCAATATATTTTATTGAAAGTCGCTAAAATTTGAAATTCTAGAAATATGTATTATTTGATTTATTAATTATGATGTTCATCTAAAACGTTCTTCAAAAGTTTTCAATAATTCTTTCTCATGGATTAACGTATAATTTATCTTTACAATATTAACTAAACAAGCTACTAATTTAAACATAATTGTTTCTTTTTTCTGTTGTTATGGCAATATGAGTGGTCTAGTTTTCTTTGAAAATTAGACTCTATATTTTAATTCACTCAGAACAGTTTTAGCTTAAACAGATAAGTTCTCTCTTCCATCTTTCACCTATTTCTTTGTAAAATGCCACCTATGGTCATAGAAATTGTGGTATAGGGGGGCATGAGGGAGTTTAACCCCCCTTGTGAATTGATAGACCACACTTGGGAATTGGTGGAATCATTAAAGTGGGGTCCAGCCGGAGATTTATATCGACAACAAATTCTTCTGGAGAGTTAACTCTCGGCATTTATAAACCGGTGGAGATTTAGCTCGCAGCACTTATAAATTGACGGAGATTTCATTTGCAAAACTTATAAACTGCAGGAGATTTAACTGAAACACATACAAACTGACGGAGATTTAATTTGCAAAACTTATAAACTGCAGGAGATTTAACTGAAACACATACAAACTGACGGAGATTTAGCTCGCAACGCTTACAAACTGACGGAGATTTAGCTCGCAGCCCTTATAAACTGACGGAGATTTAGCTTGCAACAGTTACAGACTGACGGAGATTTAATTTGCAACACTTACAAACTGACGGAGATTTAGCTCGCAGCTCTTATAAACTGACGGAGATTTAGCTTGCAACAGTTACAGACTGACGAAGATTTAATTCGCAACACTTACAAACTGACGGAGATTTAGCTCGCAGCTCTTATAAACTGACGGAGATTTAGCTTGCAACAGTTACAGACTGACGGAGATTTAATTCGCAGCACTAATAAAATACTACAAGATATTTAACTCACAACATTTTACAAAATGTCACTCGTAATACTCTTAGATAGCCAACTGCTAAGGTTTTCTATTTTCTTTATCAGCTCTTTGTTCTTACAATGAGAGACTTCTAGTACAATATGTTGGTTAGTCTCATTCAATAGAAAGACAGCCATAATCTAATTATCTACCTACTCAAGTAATTGCAATGACCTACTTTAGATGTATCTTGATTCAACTCAGTCTATTATTTTACTAACTTATTAAAGTGCATACAAAATAAAAATAAATTTCTTTCTCAGGTGTAGAATCCTTATTAAGGTGCAAACCAATATAACATATTTGACTTGAGTAAACTTTTAAAGTGGTTTTGAAATAGTTTTCCGTTCCTAGAGTAACCTTGTTACGTTGTTGATGAACCTTGACAAGTTTCCAAGTCAAATTTATGTTCTCCATTAAAAAAAAAACTTTTCACGACAAACTTGTGGAATCAGGCTGCTTCTTATGTGGATAACAGCGCGATGACAGTAGTACCAACCTGATCACTCAAGTGGAAACCGAGAGATATTCAACTAATAGAACGGACAAACTTTGGAGCGTTCGTAGCCATTCAACAATCAAAACCGATAAACAACAGACAACAGAAATTAAATCAGATTATTATTTATGGAAAAAAAGAAAGAAAGAAAGTAGAGGTGTGTACAACTTAAACCAGTATTTCTCAAACTGTTTCAAATAACATACCACCTTAAAAGTGTTCGATGCTCAACACGGACCCCCACCTTAATATACCAACCACATGTCACGTGTCGAAGCAGGAAATCTTCTAACGAAAGTGTTTATCAAGCAGTAGAGACAGCATATTTATATATAACAGGTGACCTGGTGGTCTAGGGGGTAAGGTGTCGGACTTCTGTGCTTGGGGGGTCCGGGGTTCAATCCTCGCTCCCGGCACAGATTTATCTGATTGCCAAACCCTTCCTTCACCTCTGACGAGACGTGTATTAATCACAACTTGTGAATGTGAGGAATGCCAGGCCTCCACCGTGGTTCGGATCCCACGTTAAACTGTAGGTCCTCCATTTCATCTCACAATCACCCTACCATTACACATTAGCGTAAGTGCGTATAGCCCGAACGGGTAGTAAGACGCGGTGCTAATAATAATAACAATAATAATAATAATAATAATATATAACTTTGTTTCATGAACACATTTTACAGTTCAATTTTCACAGGCAGAGTTTTATCTGACAGATAGAAACGATGTTAATCCTACTTTCAAATCAAGTCACGTGATCTGTTACTTTATATATATATATATATATATATATATATATTATTAATAAAATAACATCAATAATCAACCTGCTTCGGTGGGCGCATGGTCTAACGCACTACTCTCGCAATAGACCAGACTGCCAATGACGGGTGAGGTTCGAGGTTCGAGTCTAGGTCGGGTGTACTGAGGGTGGTTTTTAAAAATAAAAGTTTTTCCATTCTCTCTCCAAGAAAGTGTGGGCACACTTACTTTAAGTATAACCTTCCTTATCCCTAAATCCATTCCCGTAATTAGTACAAAGGCGTATAACCCGAACGGGTAGTAAGATGCGGTGCTAAAAAAACCACTAGTGATCTAATAAATATTTTTATGAATGTCGGCCCTTCCTATGAAAGTTGGACTATACTTGTGGAGCAAAGTTTGGTTGACTTAGCGGAGTTGACCTTTCAATATTGCATTCTTTTGATCTATTTCACTTTTTACTTTATAATAAAGAGAAACAAATATTTTAAACGTGAACATTTTCGGCCTCGAGCTTATGATGAATCTGTACGTTTTATGTGCCCCATAATTAAAAAAAAATCTGTCTGTCCTCAGGGTGTTTTTTTTTATATTTCGATTGAAGCCCTCGAATAAATAATAGTTTAATGTTGGGTAATTTTTCGAAAATTGACATAACGATTCTGTTTCAAATGGATGTCTGAGAAGTCTTTACATGATATCATAATAAATATAATTTAAGGTTAGATTAGTGATTACTTATTTTTGAAAACTTATGTCTCAAACTATAATGGACTATTTTAGAAAGCAAATACAATTGTGTCCATACCACTTGTTTTGCGCGGACCACCTGTCACACCTCCCCGAACCACAATTTGAGAACCACTGCGTTAGAACATTCCTGACAATAATCCAGGGATGAGGGTAAGGGGAACAGGGGTTGTGGTGTCGAAGGGGGGAAGCAATCACACATAAATATAAAAAGATGGTGGCAATTTTTTTTTGTTTTTTTGTTTACAGTTATGTTGTCCCATCCCCTCGATACGGTTGGGGGATCGATATAAACAACTCGTATGTGTTTGAGGGTGAAAAGGGGGGTGGGGGGTGACCAAACAAACCCCAGAATCCCTCGGGTCAGCAATCACGATTCCAAATAGAATATAAAAGTTTTATTCTCGACAACGATTTATATAGTCGGGCGACAGACCTGTAATGTCGGTTCCCTTGAGTGAATACTTGGAGGGAGGGAAACTGAATACTTGGAGGGAGGGAAACTGAATTCTTGGAGGGATGGGAAACTGAATACTTGAAGGGAGGGAAATTGGAACATTTGGAGGGAGGGAAACTGAATACTTGGAGGGAGGGAAACTGAATACTTGGAGGGAGGGAAACTGAATACCTGGAGTGAGGGAAATTGTAGCACTTGGAGGGAGGGAAACTGAATACCTGGAGGGAGGGAAATGGAGGGAGGGAAATTGTAGCACTTGGAGGGAGGGAAATTGTAGCACTTGGAGGGAGGGAAATTGTAGCACTTGGAGGGAGGGAAACTGAATACCTGGAGGGAGGGAAACTGAATACTTGGAGGGAGGGAATCTGAATTCTTGGAGGGAGGTAAACTGAATACTTGAAGGGAGGAGAAACTGAATATCTGGAGGGAGGTAACTGAATACCTGGAGGGAGGGAAACTGAATATCTGGAGGGAGGGAACTGAATACTTGGAGGGAGGGAAACTGAATACTTGGAGGGAGGGAAACTGAATACTTGGAGGGAAGGGGAACTGAATATCTGTAGGGAGGGAACTGAATACTTGGAGGGAGGGAAACTGAATACTTGGAGGGAGGGAACTGAATACTTGGAGGGAGGGAAACTGGAACACTTGGAGGGAGGGAAACTGAATACTTGGAGGGAGGAAAACTGAATACTTGAAGGGAGGGAAATTGTAGCCCTTGGAGGGAGGGAAACTGAAAGGAAAGGAAAGGAAACTAGAACACGCTGAGGTTGGAAACTTATAGTTAAAGTTAGAATCTAGTTGAATTCACGTCCTATCGAGTCCTAATCTTTAATCTATCAATGAATCCGAATCTTAGAGAACTCGATACACAAAATAGGTTTATTTTTCCCCTTTTCGTTCTGCTTTTGTTCATATTAAGTGTTAAATTTAATGGCCTTGGGTCTAGCTGTTAGGTGTATCCTATAATTATGTTGACCAAAACGAGTAGATCTAAACATATAACTAGGATTCAAAGTTTTACTATTTTTTTCGAGTCTGAATTCTGATATATATATATTTTTTGAATTTCGAATACCCTTAATAGATTCAAGGAATTTTAATACTTGAATGTTCGAAGATTTGAATGGCTCATCCCTAGTTAAAACACAACCAAATACGACGTCAGGTTGCGCGGAAACAATGCTCGACGGCTCAACCTAAGCAACTACGAAGAAAGTTATAACGAAGCATTCTAGTCAATCCAAACTTAACTCTGTTGATTAACACAAGAGTCATTCTGAGAAACGCAGATTCCCCTTGCTCTCGTTAAACCCCCTTTGCCCCCCGACTCCCTACCCTACACCCCTTAGGAAGAAGCCGTGGGTGGGCTTATCAAACCAACAGTTTGAGATCCCGGGGATAATTCCCCAACGAGCGGGTGTTTTTGATGACATAGCGCGCGCGAATTTCTTCTAGTATTTGGTTTCCCAGAAGGGG
>CABFWO010000761.1:90939-107125 GCA_902155825.1 Timema genevievae
CACACACACACACACACTCAGGCCCCTGGATGATAATTACCGCCTGGAAAAAGTTTCTCCCTTGTTACAGGGGTAGTTAAGTATTTTTCCTTCCCCCACTTGATCCTTCTTTTTTTAGAAGCATTAGGCCCTAGCTACACTTCACACAATAATAATAATAATAATAATAATAAGCCGTATCTAGGCGAGAAACTACCTAATTCAACTTACTCGCTGACCCTATTAAGTGGACGAACGGTTTTTAAGGATCCATTCACTCTCGTGTTAAGACTGGCCTGCTGCCAAGGGCGAACAGATCGGTGTTCGAATCCCAATCGGATCTATCGAGGGTAGTTTCCCCCCGCTCCAAATGGTTTCCCACTCTCCTTCTAAGAACATGCGGGTAGTTCACTTCTAAAATGTTTCCTTCCTAATTGATATCATCTGTCTTCTCGTGCTTCTCGAAATTCTCAAATATTTTCTACCAGTAACAGTTTTACCAGCTCAAACCTCTCGGCCGTTATATGAGCAGAGTTTACTCTAGCTTTCCAGAGTTTTTATTTTTAACATGAAAGAATAATTATAATTAGAGAGTGATTTAAGGAACACCCTCGTCGTTAACCTTCTTCGGTGGCCGCAAGGTCTAACGCGCTACTCACGCCATTAGACTAGACTTCCCATTAAGGAGGAGATCAAGGTTCGAATCTCGATCGGGTGTACCGAGGTTTATTTTTCTAAAATGGTTTTCCACTCTCCCTCCACGCAAATGTGGGTACACTTCTTATATATAACCTTATTTTTTGGCACCGTGTCTTACTAAACGTTCGGGTTACGCACTTATGTACTTATTACGCTAATGGTTTAAGGGATTGGGAAGGTTATTTTTAAAGGAAGTGTACCCGCATTTGCAAGGAGCCATAATATAAAAATATTATGGGGAAAAAACTCAGTACACCCGACCGAGATTCGAACCTTGACCTCCTCGTCATCGGCAGTCTAATCTATCGCAAGAGTAGCGCGTTAGAGCGTGCGGCCACCGTAGCGGGTAATATAACTCGCTCTAATTCCCAAAACTATTAGCGTAATTAGTACATAAGAGTTTAACCCGAATGGGTAGTAAGACTGGTGCTAAAACAAAAACCTTATCATTTATTACTATAAGTTTGTTTATTGTGAACTGTTTCCTAAAAACAATTACAGTACTGAGTCCACCTCTGTAAGGTCAGTGTCTATAAAAACAGCAATTAAAAGAAGTATCTGTTGTGAAACTTCAAAACCGAAGTTAGTCCGTTTTTCTCCTGAGAAGAAGCGCTATAAAAAAAAAGTTACACTCAGGGCCCGAGTAGCTCCTTGTACCATTAACAGAACTTCTAACTTAAAGAACAATCATGGGTCTGGTGCAACACTCGACTATGACACAGTCTTATTCAATAAGATAGAGTCATAGCGTAATCTGTCAAGGTAAGACTAATACCTTGCTTGGTTCAACTATGATGCAGTTTATAAGATAGGGCCATAGTGTAATTAGTCAAGGTAAGACTGCTACCTTGCTTGGTTCCACTATGTTGCAGTTTATAAGATAGGATCATAGTGTAATCTGTCAAGGTAAGACTAATACCTTGCTTTGTTCAACTATGATGCAGCCTGTGAGATAAGATCATAATGTAATCAGTCAAGGTAAGACTGCTGTTACCTTTCAGGATAAAAAAGTGTTCATTTTATATATTTTATATATAGACAGGGACATAAGTATTGCAGGTAATATGGAAGTTAATGAATAAATACAAGATGTATATAAAATAATAGTAACTAAAAGTAAGATGGAGAAACAAAACGTGATGATGGGACCTTGGATAAATGTAAAAGTCGATCGGGCCCCAAAAAGGTTGCCGATCCCTGATTTATAAGGGGTCATCCTTAAATTACATGACGCTGTTGAGGAGGGGAGAGGGGTCAAGCTAAATGTCTTTTTGGTGTTACATGGGGTGAAGGAAGGGGCAGGGGGAGGAGAAGTAAAAAATAAGAAAAAAAGCTTTTTGTGGTTAACGTGGTTATGAATCCATAGGGAAAATATCGCATTCGCGATTTTGATATAAAGAGAGTGGAATTTAATAATCTAATAAGATATGAATTATGTTTGTTCTTGTTTTGGGAGAATTTTTTTTAAACTATATATTTGTTTACATTTTATATATAAAGATGAATCAGGTCGTCTATTTTAACTGAGTAATTACTTTTACAAACTTCCCATGTCACTTTGGTTAAATTTATTTGCAGCTCAGACATGAGTGAGAACACGAAATTCATATTAAAATAAAAATAAATAGAACATATTACTGATAATAATTTTCAGGCTTGTTTAAAAAACACATTTTTTTCTTTTAGTATTAGGTTCCATTTAGGTTAACTTGAGGCAGAAAAAAAAGGGGGCCACCATCGCTATATTATTTTCACGTACCACTGGTTGAGAACAATTGGTCTAGGTCGAAACGTCCTTCTTCACTCCCCTTACCCCTAATTTAATAATCTGGGGTGATGACATTTCCACCAACGGTAAAAGGGAAGGGGGTGTTCCCCTTTTATCTCAAGATGATTTTTGATTCCAACCGGTGCAGGGGTGGAATAAAGTTCATCATGAGTGCCTTGACATCCAGATTTATCTCCCCCCCCTTCCTCTCTTACAGCACACCTCCACAAACACACACATCCCCCCCTCCCTCAATATATATATATATATTAGCACCGCGTCTTACTAACCGTTCGGGTTATACTCTTATGTACTAATGGCTAGGGATAAGGAAGGCTGTATTTAGAAAAATTGTACCCGCATTTATGTGGAAAACCATTTAGGAAAAACCACCCTCAGTACACCCGACAGAAATTCGAACCCCGATCTCTCCGCCATCGGCAGTAAAGTCTACTGCGAGAGTAGCGCGTTAGACTATACGGCCAATGAAGCATGAATTTTAAGCTAAAATAAAAACATATCCATCTTACCCTCAACCCAACATCAAGTAGAGTTTCTTTTATTCCCTTGCTTTTAGTACTACCCTTTGCGAAGTCCCCTCGAATCAAATCAAAATGCACCACTGGCCCTTTCCTTTCACAGAGTTTCCCCTTAAGGCGACGTCCTTAGTTTTTTTTTTTTTGAGTGTTCATGGCATTTGCCGATAGAGATCTCCAGAGTCGCTCTGGAAACGACGTCAAAGGGAGAAGTAGAAATACAAGAGCCTTCTTAGAAGCGCTACATCTTGCGAATAGGATTCGTCCGTGACCATCGAAAGTAGTTAGGAGGGGGAAGAGGGGAAAGGAGTGGGGGGGGAATAACGCTGGTAAGTGAGTGGAGGGGTAGAAGAAAAAAAAAGACGTGTGAAGCCCGCCTCTGGGTAAGACACATTGTTCGTAAAGATCGAGTAAATAAAAAAAAGAAGAGGAAGGAAAGTAAAGAAGACTCCGTTCATTCCTCTCGGGATAACGTATCGCGGCTGAGAATAAGAAGGCACTAAATCAACTTTTTATTTTTATTTTTATTTTTGCGCGATGCCTATGAGAAATAAAGTATTGTGACCGTCAAAACATCGATATTTTGATGGCTCCCTAACCGAAAAAGTGTTTTTTGTAATGACGTCTGTCTGTCTGTGTGTCTGTTATAAAGTCGAAACCATTTTACCGATCGGGCTAAAGCTTTTTAAGGGTAGTTTACTTTAAGAGTGAAAAAAAGAAAAAAAACATTCTATCAAAATTTAGATGAAGTAGCGAGATTTTTTTTTTAAGCGGTATATTTTGTGTGAGGCGGATTTTTAGATAAGACAATTCGCGCGGGTTGCCTACCAAGCCATACGGTATCTCAACCCTTCCATCGGGGATCCCTTCCTTTCCTAATACGGTTAGCAGGGAGGGTTGGGGTTCAATTCCTGGCTACTGAATGGAGGATATCTGTTTCCATGCTGTTTTCTCAAAGCTTTACTCCGATAGAAAAACTGGTAACATTTAATTAAATATTAATTTCTTTACGTAAACATGGTTTAAAGTAAGGGACGTGAGTTATTGTAACTATTTTTGCAGTTTTTTTATAACAAGAATGGTTTTTTGGCTAAAATAAATAAAACAAACTGCTCCATTAGATACGTTTAATAGAATTTTCTACATTTGGTATTTAGGTATTTAGCGTACATTTTCTGAACCTATCGATTATATCAGCACACGAACGGCCGTTAAATCATCAATGTAAAAGGGTACACCAGCATTTCACAAATGATAAGAATTTGACCATGCCAGGAATTGAACCCGGGACCTTTTTCTTAATAGACAGACACGGTACCGACTGAGCTAAGCTGTAGGTCCACACATAATAATAGCAATAGTTATTGAATATCTGTCAAAGACGTTGCGGAATTTGTATAAGACTTTTTATATGTAGGTAAAAAAAAAAACTGGTCAAATTCCACTATAAATTTTTCTAGGTGGGGGGTTGAGGGAATCAGCTAAAAAATGTTACAAAACGGTTTGCTAGCAAAAGTTTTTAGACGTATGTGTGGTTTAGGGAGGAGGATTCAAATATTGTATGACTTGAAGGGAATAATAAAATTCGGAGAGCTGAAGGAGGCAGAGGACAGGGTGCTTTGGTGGTCTAAGTTCACTGACAAAAAGAATAGACCTGTCGTATGACATAATACCTAATAATAATAATATCCCCCCCCCCCATAGGGGTACATAAATTCAAGTTTTTTTACGACTTTGTATATATTAAATTGGGCAGCGTATTTGATTAACCATTTCGAAACAAACTTTTCAATGTCTGAATTTTTTCCCCTGCCATTCTGATCCAATTTTACATCATAAAGAGAAATTCTACTCTTGTTCTACTCAAGTGGAGTTTTTCTTTCATTAAATATATCTACAGGCCGTGGAGTCTTGCTACCTCATAAAATCTAATTAGAAAGTTTCGTATTTTAGTTAAAACAAACCTGCCTTTAACGAGGTACCGTATTTATTAGTCCAAGTTTTCACTTGAATTTACAACCCTCCTCTCCACTCCCCTGATTTATTTTGGAGAGTATCTCCGTAGTAGAGTGGTTTGGGAGGTCGATGTTTTCAGTCTTATGATTCTTGTTTAATCCCAGGTGTTGGTTATAAATTAATAATTATATGTATTTAATTTTGCCTTATCACCCTGATATTTAAATCCTTTTTACTATAGGTTGAGTCTTTGGTATTAGTGTTGGTGTCCTAGGTTAAGTAAGTTGATGAGTCGAGATGGAATCCTGTGTTTAGGAAATCTCGCTAAAACCACAAATGACTATATGTATCTCACAATCACCCTACAATTACACATTAGCGTAAGTGAGTATAACCCGAAAGGGTAGTAAGACGCGGTGCTAATAATAATAATAATAATAATAATAATAATAATAATAATAATAATAATAATAATTATTATTATTATTATTATTATTATTTTAGAAACACTCCAACAAAGATAATAAATTAAATAATATATGCTGTTACAGAAACACACTGAGGGGGAAAGTAACATATCTTTCCACAAAGGAGCATAATAATCACTTACCCAAACCTCGATATAAATATTAATTTGACAATATTTCGGAAATTATTGGTTCTATACAAATATATTTTGGATAAAAGTTTTTATTTTGAATACCATTACAGCTTTACAATGATAAGTTTTTCATAACTCAAATAGTTATGGAGATATGACCAAATTTGGAAATGCCTGCTTATGTAAAGTGCCCTTAAAGTCATTTTCAGGGGAAAAATATAGTTGGTATTTTGTTTTTTATGTTTGACAGTGACAAAATACGAGCTTTAATCAAAATCGTTAACATCAATTTTGGGAAAGTTGATTTTTTCTCCCTCTCTTTACATCCTAAGTAAACGACCCTTAATTTTACGATTGGATCAATAATTCCAAAAATCCTTCCAACGAACCTTATGAAAACCCCAGATACCAAGTCTTAGCCCGGTCGTTAAAATAGTTTCGGCTCTAGCCCCAGTAACATACGGACAGACAGACAGACAGATATTATTGCAAAAAATATTTTTTCAACTTCAAAAGGTTCATGAAACGTGGACATCTAACAAAATCTCACATTTAATTAACTATTTTTATGATCACAGTACTTCCTATAACCGAGGGATGTGAGAAAGTAAAAATTGTGTGATATATTTTTTGTCTCGTCCCTATTCGACATCATAATTATGTAATTAGCGACGTAATCAAACTGCCTAACTTAAGCCGATGGTTGTTGAAGCGTCTAATTAAGGTTGATAAATATGACTAAGCTCTTTACAGAAGGGATATTTGGTACGGCTAGTCCGTGTTTTTAATACGTAGTATTATACACGCTAAAACTAAAAAAAAACTTCCAATAAAGTAAAACTTTTTTTATTTATTCATGCTAACGAGCCATGTCGACGTATAATTACTATTATTATAAATAAGAAAGATGGAGGGGCAAAATAAAACGTAATGTTTTCAAATGCATGAATACAGAAACTTTTATGAATCCACTTTAATTTTCTTTCAGAATGAATAGAAAAAAGTATTTTCGGAAACTTTTTTAATAATAAATTTAAAAAAAAATCAGTTCCATAATAAATCCAATTTTATTCGGGCTTAATTTTAAAGTTTATTTTTTTCTAATTTCATGTTTGTATGATATTTCCAAACAAACTAGATCCAACAGTAATAGCTTTTAATAAAAAAAAAGGGGTGTGTGTGTGACATGATGAATATATCTAAATATATATTAAATACTTCTAGGTTTCCCCTAGAATGAAACTAGGGTTCTGTAAATATGCAGACAATCTCCTGATAAACCAGAATATGCGAAAATCAATTAGCCAATGTTTAGCACTAAACAAAATGGCGTATCTAATTTTTCCATGAAAATTACTTTGAAAGTAATCTTCACATAAGCGGAAATTTCCAATTTTGATAACATCTCCAAAACTATTTGAGACACAAATTAACTTATCATTGAAAAGTTGTAGTACTGTTGAATATAAAAAAAACTTTTATTTAGAATCTATTTGTACAAAACCAATAGTTTCTAAGCTATTGGCAATTATATTTTTTTAAATTGAGGTCCGGGAAATTAATTATATTCTTTAATGAATAGAGAAGTTACTTTATTTTTCTCGATACGTTTTTTGTAACAGTGTATATTATTTCATTAATATCCGGCCCCGTGGTGTAAAGGTCAGTACATCTAGCTACGAATCCAAGGGTCCCGTGTTAAATTCACGCCTGGTACCTTGGGTATCTTTATCTTAAGGGGAATGACCCCAACGGTTGCCAAGAGTTGGTAAATTAGCCTTAAGATATGTTTAAGCCTCCCACTGGCCCAAACCTCCATATTTACTCTCATTTCATTACGGGTACGTGTTGACAACCTCTTGTGGTGTACCCTGGGTACCGTTCTGTGCCACCAGAGAGGCTAATAGTCTACATACAGGGGACAGAACTGGAGGTTTTGTTCCTGCCAGTCAAATGTTCCATACGATTAAAAAAAAATCATTTAAGCTCTTTGGTGGAATGTTTATGCAACATTGTCTATTATTTAGTTTCATATACTGTATCTTACAAGTTTTGAGTAAATATCTCCATTTTTAGGTAAAATAACGAGAAGGCATGTGTGGTGCACTGTACCATTAATTTTAAACGGTCACTTTTTTTTTTTGGTCCACATATCTTTCCTACGTAACAAAACAAGTTAAAAAGTCCTTTCTTCTTTCTTTTAGACCAATTTTTCTTTGGATTCCTTGGAATCCTGTAAGAAAAGTCACACAGTAGAAAGGATATATATATAGAGCCGACCTTATATATATATATATATATAGTGCTGTACTGTAAGATGTTTTTCTCTGGATTTACTTGATCCTTCCTGTAACAGGACCTCTCAGAAAGGATTACATTATCATTTTATGAAACATGAAACAAAAGGGGGGAGGAATAAAAATGTCGAGAGTGACCAAAGCTTCGTTAGAAAGTTTTCTTCTTGAGACAGTTGAGAACTTCCGGGCTGCCTCCTTAAGGACAACATGACCTTAAGAGGAAATCTGGTCCTCAGGACTTGAGAGGAAAAGAAGGACCTTTATATATATGTATAAAAAAATTGTGGGAGATGGCGAGACGGATAATAAAGGAAGATTGTTTGGGAAAACGTTGAAGAAGTAACATTTTTCAACCTTATCTTGAGCTGATTTAAAAAAGAAAAGAAAAAAGAGAGATCTATAATGAGTGGCCACACAGTCAAAGGTGTCAGTCACACAATAGTATGGATTGCTGGTGACAGAGAGGTCAAGGTTCAAATCTTTACCAGGGGGTCAGAGTGAATTTCTCACATTTGATTTATAAATGTTACACGTGTCGGTGGCCGAATGGTCTAAGGCGTTACTCTCGCAGTAGTCTGGGACTGCTGATGTTGGGAAGATCGAGGTTCGAATCGTGGTCAAGTGTACCGTGGGAGTTTTTTCCTGAGTATTTTCCCACTTTCTTGTACCAAGAAAATGCGGCTATATTTATTCTTAATTCTCTTTTCTCCAGCTCTATCCAAGTAGTGTAAAAAAGGTGGATAGACTGGACGAGTAATAAAACGCGGTGTATAGAATGTATGATCATTTAAATGTGATTTTTTACTCTCACCTACATAAGCTAATGCGGGTACACTCGTTTAAAACTACCCTCCTTATAGCTATATTATTTTGTTGGCACCACGTTTCAATCAATACCCGTTTGGACTAAACGCACTTATATTAATTTCGTTAGTGTGTTATGGATGAGAATGGTTGAATTTATTGGAAGTGTACCCACATTTTCGTGGTGGAAAATTGGAAAAACCCTCTTTAAGAAAATCCACCCTCACTACACCCATCGGGATTCGAGCCCCAATCTCCCCATATCAGCGAGAGTGACGCGTCATGAGGCCACCGAAGCGGGTCATATCGATCTTCATTTGTCTACTAGTCATTGGATTTTCCGTAGCCGTCCATAATGACAGTCCGTAAGAAAGTTAAAGTTGATTAAACTTCTACGGAGTAATACGGATAGAGATTTTGTGGACAGAGCAATCTGTTAAGTTGGGTTTAGACGCTCAAACAAGTTGGTGCAAATCAGTTTGTGCAAACCTTCACGTTTATAAGTTCAATTAGATTTGCTCAAACATTTTTACTTGTAAATTCCAAGTTTTCTCAAGACAAATGAAGAATAGTTAATTTTGTAAGTTGTCGGTTTGATTTGTGTAAAGCAGTTAAAACAACCTAAGAAACGTCTAAGGTGGACCCCAAATATTGGCTGCTAAAAAAGAGAAGAACCTTCACATCATGAATTGCAGGATGATTCTCGGAACTATTTGCGTATGGATGAAGAAACCTATCTACATCCAAAGGTCCCGGGTTCGATTCCCGTGTCCAGGTGTCATTTTTTAATTTTCATAATATGATATCTAGATGGAGTAGTCCTCACTAAAAGCATAAATAATAGCTTTGGATATTTAATTATATAGTTTTAAAGACACAAACATTTGCACATACCACTAGTTTGTGGTGCTAATTAATTGAGCGTGTAAGCCCAGCCCTACTGTGAAGTAAGTCTATTCTTAAAGTCTACGGACCTCCTGGATACGGAGTATGTATACGGACCTTAAAGAACCGGCTATACGGAGCCGCACCGCACCGCACCGACGCGGACGAATCTTAGAGAGAGCATTGCTCCGCGGTGCGGACCGTGTAGCCACCTACCACCGGAAATAAAATGTTCGGGAGCTTCCGAACTTTGTTTTCATGCTAACCCACTAAGCACTGTATGGATGGGCGAAACAGTGATTTTACGATATCGGTGATCACAGTGACCTTGATTTTAAGAGAGCAGTGATTTATAACAGTGATTGTCAAGTCACTGTGTCAGCACTTGTAAAACTAGTCATTTCTTTCACAGCCGTGTCACGTGTGACGCTGTAGTCATTGTTTACAACATTACGTACAAGATAAACAATATTATATACAACAACTTATTGAACAACAAACATTCTTCTTCTTAATTATTAGCTAATTAAAACTTTATTCTTCGTAATTAATAGCTAACTTAATTTTATGAAAATAGGTGAAAACCTATGCAAGTAAAAATAAAAATACACAACTATTTTGTAATAGAACTCAGTCTATAAAGAATAAAAAAAAATGGTTAGAAAATGCTGTGCGGTTCGTGTAGCCATACCTTTAGAGGCGGTAGACAACGCATAAAAAAAAGGCCCATATTTCAGGAACGGCTTTGACCGCAATACGGAGAAGAACCGGACAGCAATAAACAGTTGAAGGAGAAAGAGGAAAAAAGAAAGAAATAATTTAAAAAAAGAAGAAAAGAACCGGCTCCACTCGCAATTCCTTCAAGGCAAGCTTCTCTCAGGAAGGTCGGAATGAAGAATAGGCCCATTCCAGACAATTATTACCTCGATGTTTGGGGAAGAAGCAGGGTTAGAGGGTAATAAAGGGAGAGGGATGTACAAGGGGTTCCTTAGAAGGATCTTTTAATTTTGAAACTCATATAAGGGGTCGGGGTGGAGGGAGTATCTCCTTACAGTTCACCATCTCAAGGGGAGTAGTAAAGAACGAAATGAATGTCCAATTGTCCTGGGGACAGTTGACTGTGTCTATGGTTTTAAATTAGGTGCATGTTGCCTTTAGAAACATGGTTGCTAAAATAAATTCCCTTGTTGGATTAACTAGCCTCGCTATTATAGTTAGATTTCTTCAAGCATCATATCTTACTACCCACTCGGGTTATACTATTATGTACTAATTACGCTAATGGTTTTAGGGATTAAGATGGTTAGATTTGAAGGAAGTGTACACGCATTTGCATGGAGAGAGAGAGAGAGAGACTGGAAAACCATTTTGAAAAAAAAAACCTTAATACACCCTACCGGGATTAAAACCTCGATCTCCCCATAATCCGCAGTCTAGTCTATTGCGAGAGTAACGCCTTAGACAATGCGGCCACCGAAGTGGGTCAGTCATTATTAAATCATAAAAATTAAAATTCCCACAATCAAGTATAATAATTAGTTATATAACACAGTTTAAAATATTTATATGTTATTATGCACACACTAAAATTTAACTTCTATTTTCTTGTGTGCATAAATGACAGATCCAGAGGTCTTGGGTTTGATCGCCGGTCAGCCTCGTGAGGACAAATGAGCAGATACATGAATGAAAAAGGAAAGGTTCCCGGTATAGAAAACTGAGATTGACGTCCCGAAGGATTTGTTGTTATGAACACATAACATCCTGTATCCGCAGAGGTTGGCACCACCTTCGCCGACAGACGGCTCGATTGCGGGCTGACGCCAAGCAGGAATATATGACTGCAGGCCGGGTAGTAATATTATTATTATTATTATTATTATTATTATTATTATTATTATTAGCACCGCGTCTTACTACCCGTTCTGGTTATACGCACTTACACTAATGTGTAATGGTAGGGTGATTGTGAGATGAAAAGATCAATCTGTGCCGGGACCGAGGATTGAACCCCGGACCCTCAGCACAGAAGTCCAACACCTTACCCCTAGACCACCAGGTCACCAAAGGTAGTAATATTAAAAGTATCGCAGTAAAGTGGTCCGGATGCGGCCCACGGGCCGTGAATTTGCGAAATCTGTATTAGAACCTTGAGAAATATCACCGCAAGGTTGATCGACGTACCAAGAACCTGGTTGCTATATCGCTACAGGCACCCGAACTTCTCTGACCCTCCCCCACTACCATCCCTTTTACCCCAATCACAATCAAATATAAAGATCCAATCAGTTACCGATGATTGCACTCCGGGCTGGAAGTATGCTGCTTCTTTTCCGTCGAGCGGGACAGGTGTTCCGACTGACTGTCGATTGTTAAGGAGGCCGAGTTAGAAAACTGTCGGGGGAGCGGGGTGGGGTAGCGGGGAAGGGGAAGGATTAATATGTCAAACGACAAAACGCAACTCGATCACGTGAACTACAGAGTGGGAACGAATCGCATTACAAAATTTGTTTGCAATTATTCATTTCTGTTATCGCGTTAACCCAAAATGTCACAACTCCAAATCTAATAGGGTCAATGAAAATGTGACATTGGCTCATTTCCAACGACTTTTTGACCGTAATTTATTCAGGGAGCTTTGAGACCAGGCTTGATGAAAAAGGGCTCTACATTTACCCTTTCTCTAACAAATATAATACATTCACGAACTTAGTTTACTTGTATGACAGCTCAAAAAGTCCCTAGAAATAATCACTTATTTATCCCTACGCCAAGATCCGTCACGTTGGATAACTGTAATGAAAACGTATGAATGTGATAGTTAACCACAGTAATTTAGGCTAATATTTTTTATATATTTATTTGAGGTCGGGCACAAAGATTATTTATCGTTTTATTCCACTTAAAAAAATTATTATTCACAGCACTTTCACAAAAAAATTCTAACGAAAATGGCTTCAAAATGTCGACCGACGAATTTAAACTATGGTCGAACATGACGGAAACAAGTTCTTTACAATGATGCACCCACGCAGTGGATAATAATATTTTATTCAGTTAAATATTTCGAAATACGATAAAATAATTTATTAAATATAAAAAAGACAAGTATTTTCTCTTCTCCAAGTAAATACGATGCCTGTTTAAAAGGTATTGATGTGTGCACTATATTACAAATCATAGATAACATTCCAAAACGGAGAATAAGTACTTTTAATTATGTTTAAAGTATTGTTTCGGGTTGGGTAAAAAGAAATTACTAAAATCTATTAAACAGTTTAAGAAAACTTAAGTTTAAGTTATTTTAAATATAAAATATAACATGTAACTAAAAAACTTAAAATTTATAACAAAACAGTGATCTTTTACAAGTGTTGGCAGCCCAAAATCTGAACACATGATTTTTGAACTGTCATCCAGGTAAAAACCTATCTTGAACAGACTCTACAGTGATTTGTTAACAAGCTAACAACAGAATATTTTAACATATATTTTGAGAACAAGCAGCGAGCTTTCCTCTTTACCTTGTGATAAGAAGTTTCGTAGTTTTCTTTCCCCTCTTACCTACCGATATGACAAAAGGTGGTTGTATGTGAAGAGCGAAAGAGAGTATACGCTTAGGCCGAATAGAGAAGTAGTTCCAGAAAACGATACAGACCATTGTATTTTATGCCGTGGTAGCCTGACAGCGATTGATACTTTCTCGCTGACCGAGGCAGTGTAATTGTAGAGAATGCGAGCTAAGGGCAGTATTTTTATAATTTTTACAGAGAGAGAAAATCGGCAAATTATATCAAATCTTGTTAAAGTAGAAACCTAGAGTTTTATTTTCTTCACCTGGTGATATCAACAGTTGTTGAATATCTGTCATGATCATAGAGGTATTAGATGATAAACTTTTTAAATGAAGAGAAAAAGTTGTCATTAAACTCCAGGACACCCTTCACAGATATTCAACAACTTTTGATATCACCAAGTGAAGAAAATTAAACTCTAGGTTTCTACTTTAACAAGATTTGATTTGTTTTGAACAAATAAATGTTTTGCCATAGAAACAGCAAAAACACTGACCTTTTCTCTAGAAAAACCCTCTTGTCACACCCAGCTGGGATTCGAACCCAAATCTTCCCCATCAATGGCAAACCAAACTAAACTAACTTGTCGTCTAGACCACGCGCCCACCGATGCGTGTTCATAAGATCTAGTACGTAAAAACAAAGCCGTCATAAAATCCGGTAATTTGTAGAAGAAAGTAAATTTGCCAGGGTTTGGTTGGCTTACCTTCGGCTTTATGTCTTGTTTAAAGTGCGCGGAGGGTAATAGTAGGGTTGTAGAGGAGGGGTTAGTTGGGAGGAGGGGAAGGGGTGATAGGGTAGTTTACCCTGCCTGTGACTGCCACTTTATCTGACCCTGACAATCACAGGTTCTGGTAAGGTCCTAAATCTATAGTCCCTATTGCTGCCAAACCCCCGGGAGGTTAGGTTTACCCGCCCAGCAGACCTTGAAGTAATGACGTCAGCACTTTGAAGAGAAATTCTTTGTTCCAGCCTCGACGGTGTGTGAGATCGTTTTAAGTTTAGATGCTCTTTTTTTTCAATCACTGCGTCTTACCTTACTAACCATACAAATTATACACACACGTACTAATTACGGTAATGCGTTAAGAATGAAGAAGGTTGAATTTTAGATTATTTGTACCAGCATTTGCGTGGATGGAAAGTGAAAAACCATTTAGTTAAAAAAACTCAATATTCCCGATTCGTATTCGAACCCCTATATCGACGTCCATTCTATTGCATGAGTGACGCCTTGTACCGTTCGACCACCGAAGTGGGTTTTTGTTCTCTTCAAACGTTGTCTGGTTTTATCTGAAGAGGCTAGTTCGAATCCCGCTGATGTCTAAGTTTTATTGTGCTGCGACTCATTATATACTATGGATAGGGAAGATAAAGATATGATTTATTTTAAATGTCACCACATTTGCTTGGAGAGAAAATAAGAAATCATGGTCTACCTTCGGTACGTCCTACTGGGATTTGAACCCCGACCTGACCAACACTGGAAAACGAGACTAAAAGTGACAGACGCCTTTGTCTACGTAGCCACCAGTGCGGGTTAAGTGCTTTTTACCTTCTCAATTAAAGATAAAGTATTCTAGTCATGAAATATTTTTACCTCGAGATTATGATGATTCTTTACGTGAACCCCGAACAAAAAAATTTTTATTTTACAATTTATTTTCATCTTGAAATTTAAATAAGCACCGCGTCTTACTACCCGTTCGGTTTATACGCTTATGTACGAGTTACACTGATGGTTTTAGGGGTTAAAAAGTTATATTTATAAGTGTTATCACATTTGCATGGAGAGAGAGTGGAAAATCATGTTGGAAAAACCACCCTCATTACACCCGATCGAGATTCGAACCTCAACCTCCGAGTCATTGGCAGTCTAGTCTACTGTGAGAGTTGCACCTTAGACCATGCAGGCACCGAGGTGGGTTTCTTTATGTCCCAATCCCATGTTTCTCTGTTACTGTATCTGAAACGGTTTAGTGGATTTTGGTCAAACTTGATATTTAGATCTTATAACTTGGGACTTAAAAAAAAAAAAATTGAATCTATATCTTAAATTAGGGAGAGTGTATTGATGAGTGATTTTTCAAAATTCAAAATTTCTCTAAAATGGCTCTAATGATTTTGTATATCTCAAGGCAGTGTTTGTCTTGACAAATAAACAACCTTGGATACTTGTTTTATGGTGGAAAATTGGTTTAGTGCTATTTTACTAATGAATGATTTTGAATAAACTGGAAATATTTAAAAAAATGGCTTTAACGATTTGTTTCTAATTGGTTATCTGGTAGTTTTTTTTATAAATATTCTATTGTATACGAGTATTTTATTTTCTTAAAAAAATTATTAATATTCTATTTGAAATTTTGTGAAATTAGCACAAATGATTTTGTTCAAATTTGGTATTTGAGGACTATTTTAAATGTTAAATAATAATATAGTTAATTAATTTAGGCGTAACATACTTATTAAAAATTTAAGAAAATTTGAGATTTTCTGAAATGGCATCTAGGATTTAATTCAAAATGGGTACCTTTATGAGAAATGTTATTAATGATAACTATGACTGTATTTTATTTTTTATAATAATTAATTGGAGGGTAGTTCTCGAATAACTTATTTTTGATTTTTTTAAAAGTCTCTGAACAACTTTGTTTAAAATGTATGTACCAATAGTGTTTAATGTGCTTCACAAAATGATACCTGCTTCACTGGCCACATAGTCTAAGGCATCACTCCCGTCAATAGACTGGACTGCCGCTGACAGGATGATCGGTGTTCGATTCCCGGTTGGGTGAAATGGGGTGGTTTCCCACACTCCTTACACGCAAACGTGGGTAGATTTATTCCTAATCCTTCCTTGCTCATCCTTATCGCATTATAATAATTATCATATATGCGCATAACCTGAACAGATAGTAAGACGTGGTGATAAAAATAAATAATAATTATATGATAATTTGTTTTTTTTCTGACGAAAACTTATCAAAGAGGGTAGTTCACTGAAAACCAATTTTTGAAAATTTTATTACAAAATAAATAATATACTACACAATAAAGTCTGTACGACTGTGTTGTAATTCCCC
>CABFWO010000761.1:118877-134424 GCA_902155825.1 Timema genevievae
ACACACACACACACACACACACACTTTGATTATCTAATCGACCCACTTCGGTGGTTGAACAGTCTAAGGAGGAGGTCCACAAAATTTTTATATCAATGGAACCCTTGCTCCAGTACTAAATGTTACGGTGCACCACACAGACTTTCTCTCGCTTTTATCTTAAAATATATATTCTACTGAAAACTCGTAATATTTATGAAACGAAATAATAGTTCTATACATTGTTGTATAAACACTACACCAAATATCATAAATTAAATAATATACACTGTTACTAACTCTATGGCATTAGGAACTAGGAACACTGTTACAGGAAAATCGAGAAAAGAGAAACATCTTTGTCCGCCAAAGAGGATAAGAATCAAATTCTTTTTTAAAGACCTGAATTAAAAAGTATATATATATATATATATAAGTGTATATATTTTTATATATATATGCTTATAGATCAGAAATTATTGGTTTTATAAAAATATATTATAAATAAAAGTTCTTAATCTTTAATAGTACTACAACTTTAAAATCATGAGTTAGCTCGTATCTCAAATAGATGCGAAGAAATGATAAAAATTGGGAAATTTCCCCCATGTAAGGTACTCTCAAAGTCATTTTCATGAGAAAATGAGAATTGCCATCTTGTTTATAATGATAAACAGTTTCTAGATAGAACATTTAATAAAGATCGTTAGAGCGAATTTCAAGAAAATATATTTTTCTCTTTATGCCCTTCAGTAAACTACACTTAATTTTAGGGTTGGATATCTAATTCCAAAAATCCCTCGGGGGAGACCTTATGAAAAACCCAGATACCAAGTTTTAGCCCAATCGGTAAAATAGTTTCGGCTCTAATCCGAGGTACAGAGAGACAGACCGCATCTCTAAAACCATTTTGGTTTTGTTTCAGGGATTCATGAAACATCGACATTTATCAAAATATCGAGTTCGGGTTTTGTGACGATCACATTTTATGAGGGTTTCAGCATCTCTTATTTTATTTTCTCTCGACACCTTGGAGAGATAAGTATTGTGATCGTCAAAAAATCCTAGGCTAGAAGGTGTGCATCAACCTCTGACCTAGTTCCTCTCCTGTCATATATCCTCCAATGTGTGGATTTGGAGCACCCGCTGTTAAGCTAGTGTCGCAAGGCTAGAAGACGTTTGTATATATACTTATGACCCTATTTACGGGTGTTGAATTCCTTCCCCCCCTCCCCCCAATTCCACCCTCCTCTGCCTGCTACCCACATCTGCCATCTCCCATCTTTCACTCCTGTCGGAGCATGGAGCCAGTAACATTTAAATTTTACAAGTAATGGCGAGGGGGCAGGGCCACCCCTAGCAGATGTGGGGCTCAGGATAAACTTCTTTTGAGGGGCCCACAGTTATCTACCTCATACCCCCTAAAAAAAATTAAAAAACTTTATTTTTGTTTAGGAAAAAGGGAGAAAATCCAATTTTAACCCGAATTAGGTAAGTGCTGCCGTTTGTTATACCATCATGAGACCTTTCTAATGAACTTTATATTATGGTTAAAAGAGGTCTGAGTTATATTTAAATTAATTTTAAAAAGTGTTTGCTGAGGACCTTAAGGGGTTTGAAATATTAAAGTTGTTGTTATGAAAAATGTGTGTAGTGTGACTTCCCCCTTTTTCCCTTTTATCCTTCACTGATATTAACTAAAAGTAGATCTCAGTCAGATATGCATTTAAGAAATAAAAGGTGTACTGCTGCTATAGTATGTGAACAATTAAAATAAATGTTTAATGAAGCCATGTTTTATTAATATTGACCAAAAAATATTATTTTGTTATAAAAGTTGTAAAAATATTTACCTTAACTTAAGTGTCATTCACTACCACCCCCTTAAGTTGGACTTTGATTATAAAAAAAAACACGGTTAATTGAATGTGCAGTTGAACTTACTGATTCCTCGATCATATAGATTACACATTATTTAATTAATTAAAATAAACTCGTAGCTAAATTACTCTTTAATGATGATAAAAACCCGCTTAGGTGGATGTGTGGTTTAAGGCGTCACTCTCGCAGTAGACTAGACTGCCAATGACGGGAAGACCGAGGCTCGAATCTCGGTCGGGTGTACACAGGATAGTTTTCCACTCTCCTTCCAAGCAACTACAGGTATATTCCCTATAAATATAACCTCCCTTGACTCTAAAACAATTAGCATAAATTTGTACATAAGCGTATAGCCCGGATGGGTAGTAAGACGCGGTGCTAAAAAAAATAAAAATAAAATATAAACGTTTCTCCTTCGGAATCGACAAAAACGCAATACAATAGCAACAATTTGGGCCAAGGATGGACTTGCCCCATTTTACCACTGTGGTCCTCACACTCATTTGTACAGGAATTAGTTCATCTCATAAGTATTAATTCTTAAGGCAAACTTTCTTCTTCCTCTTTAAGATAATCCAAGACACCGATCCAACTTTAAGTTTTAATATTTCTTGTGGAGCTTTGACAAGCCTCATTAGAGACCTTAATGACGTCATCAATTTCTTCTTCTCATTACCGTTTCTCTTGTTCTCGAAGAGGTAATTTTGTTTGATTTACATTCAATTGAAAAAGTAATAACTGCAAATGCATGAGGTTTTTTTTTTTTGCTGTCTGCTGTAAAGGGGTCTTTTATAGTAGGACTGTCTTAAGAAGAATTTCTGAAACTAGATGAAAACTAAAATTAATTTAAGTAATTGTAAAAGTTGACAATAAGTCAAAAAGGAACAACTGTAAAAAAAAAAACACTTCGGTGATCGAACGGTCTAACACGTCACTCTCACAAGATGCTGGACTTATGATGACGGAAATATAGGGGTTAGAATCCCGATCGGGTCTATTAGAGGTATTTTTCCTAAGTGTTTTCTCACTTTCTTTCCACGCAAATGCGAGTATATTACATCTAAAATTCTTCCTTCCTCGTATCTACCCAATTAGAGTAATTATCATGTATATGTACAGGGTTCAGCAGAAATATATGACGGTTTTGCAGGTGTAATAACTTTTGTATCTTTGAACAAAAAATTGTTTACATTATGTCATTAAATTCATCATATTTTGCCATTGTTATTTACAGCATGAAACCATTTTTAGAACACAAGCTAGGTATAGAAAATAACGTCTTGCAAATGTACTCCATTTTCATTCACACTGTTTAGTATGAATATATCTACTGAGCCAGCTGTGCTCTATTCTTTGAATAATTAATTATATTCATTAGCACTAGATGTCAGCACCGCATTGCCCCTTCTCCCCTAATGGCTCTGGGCTCGCTAATCCCGCGCTTTTTCTTTAGTATAACGGGAAATACTGTTCAAGCGTCTTTTAGTCTTGGGGCATACAGCCATGAAATCCTCTCGTGTGAAATAATTAATAAGTGCTCAAGAAACAAGATTGGGGCGCCCCAGCTATAATCTCATCACCCCAGGTATTCTCAGTCACCAATCGCAAAGGTAGGCTCAAAGTTAACTAATTGTTTTTCTCTATGTTTGATGAATTAACGGATGTGTACAAAATCTCGCCTGTTAACACCGCACACACACATTGCTGAAGACTTGCTCTGAAGTTAGTCATGACATCACGAAGCAAGTTTATCTGTATTGCCTTAATTTCAAGTTCGATAGCAACCTTGAGTTCTTCTAAAGTGCGTGGTTTATCAATGAAAACTTTCTACTTCAGATAACCCCACAAAATTAGTCACACGCCGAAAGATCAGGTGACCGCGCTGGCCACGGGATATCTCCACGAAGTGAAATTAGGCGTTGTGAGAACATGTCCCGGAGCACTGCCATGGAAACCCGTGACGTGTGGGAGGGTTGCCCCGTCCTACTGGAACCACACTTGGGCATTGTTCAGTTGCATCCTTCGCATTCGAGGTCTGAGGAAGTTTCTTAACATCGAAACATAGCGATCAGAATTCACCGTTAGCACTCTGACCATCCTGTTCAAAGAAATACGGATCAATGACCTCACGATGTGTCGTCCCACGTCATACTGTTACTCGTGAGTGAAGTGGAAGCTCATGAGTTACTCTCGGGTTCACTGCAGACCCATTACCGACAGTTCTGTTTATTAACGAAACCTGAGAGATAAAATGGACAGACATCAGTCATGATTATGATAGAGTCATCAGGTCATAGTTGCCAACATCGTTTAAGCGAACGCAAGTCGTGTCACGTGATCACGAGGTTGTAAGTCCTGAGTAAAGTACTATTTTGTACTGGTGTAGATGCAAATCCAAGTGCATAGCAAGACTTCAGCAATGTGTGAATGCAAATGGAGGACATTTGAAAAGCATTATTTTCCATACCTAGCTTGTGTTCTAAAAATGGTTTCATGGTGTAAATAACAATGGCAAAATATGCTGAATTTTAATGACAAAATGTAAACAATTTTTTGTTCGAAAATACAAGAGTTATTACACTTGCAAAACCGTCATATATTTCTGCCGCATCCTGTATAACCTGAACAGGTAGTAAGACGCGGTGATACAAAAATGTGTATATGCAAATGCGGTTAAAAATATAGCTGTGCACAGTGAAAGGTAGAAAACTAATATAGCTGCGCACAGTGAAAGATATACAACTAATATAGCTGCGCACAGTGAAAGATAGACAAATAATATAGCTGCGCATAGTGAAAGGTAGACAACTAATATAGCTGCGCACAGTGAAAGATAGACAAATAATATAGCTGCGCATAGTGAAAGGTAGACAACTAATATAGCTGCGCATAGTGAAAGGTAGAAAACTAATATAGCTGCGCACAGTGAAAGATAGACAAATAATAT
Source organism: Timema genevievae (assembly GCA_902155825.1). NCBI lineage: Eukaryota > Metazoa > Arthropoda > Insecta > Phasmatodea > Timematidae > Timema > Timema genevievae. Next base: position 123,685 of record CABFWO010000761.1, read on the forward strand.
AGTTGCACACAGTGAAAGGTAGACAACTAATATAGCTGCGCATAGTGAAAGGTAGACAACTAATATAGCTGCGCATAGTGAAAGATAGACAAATAATGTAGCTGCGCATAGTGAAAGGTAGACAACTAATATAGCTGCGCACAGTGAAAAGAGGACATCTCCAAGCAGACAGAATCTCGCAGGTCACAGTTATATGCGTGTTTCATAATTAAGCCTAATGCCCGGCTTAGTCATTAAAGAGTTTTAATTGGTTTCTGCCCCCCCTAAAGTTCATTAACCCAACCACTCACGCAAGCTCGATGGAAACTTAAACTACCTGATACCCGGTCATTACAGCGAGGACCGCGAGCAAAGTATGGACCGTCACTATATAGCTGTCTGTTATCTTTTATTTGACAGGCGCTTGATACAGGGTGGGGCAAAAAGTGTTGACACGTTTTAATAGCACTATATCTTTACTATTGAGACTAATAAATGCTTAAAAATTAAACTTAAAATAACAACAAAAGTTTGACCATTTTCAACATACCCATGAATTATTACGTTAAAACAATGTCCTTAAGGTGGTATGGAAGGACACGTAAAAAAAAAAAGTATTTTTTGCAGATTTTATGGCAAAACTTTTTTGGCCAAAATAAATAAGATATTGCTTCAGTACGAACATAGAATTTAATTTTATTCACATGGTGACCTCAAAATTTCTTGAATATTTGTCAAGGGTGTCCTGGAATTTAATGACAATTTTTTCTCTTGATTTAAAAAGTTAGTTGGATAATGCTACCATTCTCATGACAGATATTCAACAACTGTTGATATCAACATGTGAATAAAAGTAAACTCTATGTCTGAAGCGATATTGTATTAACTTTGGCCAAAAAAATATTTTGCCATAAAAAACTGCAAAAACACTGGCCTTTTCTCATGTCCCCTTCCATTCCACCTTAAGATGGTCATTATTATATGCATTACGTTGTTGTTACTGGTGACCTGGCGGTCTAGGGGTAAGGTGTCAGACTTCTTTGCTGGGAGTCCGGGGTTCAATCCTTGGTCCCGGCACAGATTTATCTGCTTGCCAAACCCTTCCGTCACCTCTGACAAGACGTGTATTAATCACAACTTGTGAATGTGAGGAATGTCAGGCCTCCACCGTGGTTCGGATCCCACGTTAAACAAAACTGTAGGTCCTCCATTTTCATCTCACAATCACCCTACCATTACACATTAGCGTAAGTGCGTATAACCCGAATGGGTAGTAAGACACGGTGATAATAATAGTAATAATAATAAATTACTTACTATTCAAATTAATTGTGCACTATCATTAAAAATGATATTATATATATGTTTCAAGAAATATTATATTTTACATTTAATCCTACCTGTGTAAAATCATTGTCTTTAGACTTTGTTTCAACTACTCTTGTAATAACTACACCTGAGGGCTGACAACTGTGACGAGCAAAATACGCGACGATTCCTAATTACAGTTGTACCAACGTACACACCACGAAATAGAGGGGGATCCTCGATCAAAGGGGTTGTAAAATCCATCCAGCGTAGAAGCGATGATAAATGACATCTAGCAGACATTGGTTGAAAGTCAATATTGTGGAAATATTTATTATTTCCTTAGTTATAATATTAACGTTCAAAAATGTTAATAAACGCTCCTAATGATACTTCCCTAAGTATTACTATATTATTAGCGTTTTCATAAATTAGTTAAAGAACAAAATATATTCATAAAACTATCATGATAATTGTTTCACGTTTGTGGCTACAAGAGAAATTATAGTTTCATGAAATAATAAATTAAAAATTATTATATTAACATTTATATCTTGTTTTAACTGGCCACCAAAATAAATAAATGATTTTTATAACTTAGATAAAGAGCCATACAAAATATTAGTTTCATAATTAAACGTTTTTAATGTTTTAAACACATGCACATTGATACAACCGAAAATTGTTTGTATGACGTCATCAACAACCCTGGATTCCATTCTGTTCGGCATCTTAATTTTGAGTGTGGAGAGAAGGAAGTCTTTAAGAAGCTTTCGTTTGAAAAGCATTTTTTTAAAGTGAATCACAGACGCCAGCTTCCATAAAATAAATGTTACGGTGCACAGCACAGACTTTCTCTCGCTTTTATCTTAAAATATACATTTTAATGAAAACTCGTAAGATTTATAAAACTAAATACTAGGTCTATTCATTGTTGTAGAAACACTTCACCAAAGATCGTAAATGAAATAATATACACTGTTACTTACTCGATGGCATTAGGAACTAGGAACACTTTTACAGAAAAATTTAGCAAAGAGAAACATCTTTGTCCGCCAAAGAGGATAAGAATCAAATTCTTTTTCTAAGTCCTGAATTAAAAAGTATTTATATTTGCTTATAGATCAGAAATTATTGGTTTTATAAAAATATATTACAAATAAAAGTTCTTAATCTTTAATAGTACTACAACTTTACAAACATAAGTTAAATCGTATCTCAAATAGTTGCGGAGAAATGATAAAAATTGGGAAATTTTCCCCATGTAAAGTACTTTCAAAGTCATTTTCATAAAAAAATTTCTAGATATTACATTTATCAAAATCTTGTTCAATTTTTTTTGACGATCACAATACTTTCTCTTCGAGGTGTCGAGAGAAAGTAAAAAATAAACACCCAAAAGTTTATTTTCATGTGTTTGTGTTTCAATAATGTAAAAAAAGCTTAAAAAATTAATAATCAAAAACAAATTGTTTGTGGCTTAAAGTTTTGACTTCCAAAAGTGACTACAACGCAACATATTATGGTCTTGCAGATCATACTGTTTGGCGAATGGATACATAAGAGTGGATCTGGTAACTTTTGCCAGCTGTCAATTAGGCCTCGTTTATATTGTAACACAACATGTTGGCCAACACGATCCCAACAAGTTGTGTTACAATATTAACGCATTCCCGACTTGTGTTGGATCATTTTTTGGAGATAATAAACGACCAACCCACATGTTGCCTGATTTGGAAGGTTCTGCGCATGCGCTATAGAGTCGAGTCAGTCTCTACCCCTGGCAACGCACATGTTTTGTGGCTATACATAAGGCTCCCATAAAGCGCAGAGTTGTAGCAAATTTTTCTCCCGGAGTCACAACAATTTTCGTTTCCATTTTACCACGTAAATGAGGATACAGAAGTGTAATAATCATTCAAAGTCCAAAGTTATCAAACCCACTTTGCAAATGTAGGTAATTCATTACTTCAAACTTCAAACCCCCACCGTTTCTTACGTTTTGATTTTTTTCTGCAAGAGTACACTTCCTGTCAACACAATAAATGAAGAAACGGCAAGTAATACGATGTTATCCATGGCTAGAAATGTATAGACTGATTAAAAATTAGCGGAGGACCCAGTATGTTGGTCCAACAAGTTGGCGACAATAGACGCAGCTTACTTTTCCTCGTGTGTTGTCCCCCAACATGTTGGGTCCAACTTGTTACATAATAAACGAGGCATAACACACATTCCTCCGCTTGATGTACTGTATGCGTGTGATGATGATGATGATACTAATAACAATTTGACAATACGTCCTAAGGACTGCCTGATGGAGTGATTACCAACCTGACAGAGACAAGAGGTTGCTGGTAGCTTCGGTCAACCCACACATCAACCAGATTAACCTGCTTGACATTGATTAACCCCTCAGGATGTTTGGAACGTAAGACAATAACACCGCTATGGTTGGTATTCCTGGTTCTACGGGGGGTTTTGTCACGAGAGGAGGCTACTTGTCACCAAGTGACGACATACCTAGACAAAAGGGGGAGGGAAGAGAGGCAGTAGTTAGTGTATACACCGATTTTATTACGAATGGACATATCTGACAGCTAAGAAAAGGTACTAGTCCAGGGGTTGGCAACCTTTTACTAATGTTGTGCCGAAGTGATATTGCAAAGTTGCTCAGCGTGCCAACTAATCTAAGCCCACCCAAATCGTTTATATTTTTTATACTTGTTAACGAGTACAGCCATTAAAACAAATTTAAGTTGATATTGTAAAATGTAAATATAACAACATGTTTATAAATCGAATACATTAAACAACTATTGTTTCTTAAATATTTAATATTTTAATTATAAATAAGAAAAATCAGAATAAATACAAAAGTTATGATTGTGTTTCGAAAAATTTAAGTTGTGAAGACATTATTTTGAAATTTTGAAATAAAAAAAATTGAATCATTGAAACATAAAACACGTTGTTATTAAAATTATTACTCACATCAATGGTTTCAAACCAAAATAAAGGTTTTAAATTATTTTTATTCAAATCGCTCAGTGTGCCATTGATAATCGTTCCGCGTACTACAGGTTGCCGACCCCTGTACTAGAACATCTTCCACGTATTTATACGTTAAGTCATGTGAAATTCAGCTGTTTTATAACGGGCAAAAAAACTTTCTTACTATCAAAATCGGAATGTTGTTCTTGAATATTCAAAGGCATATTTTAGGGGCCCCACCCAAGGTATTTATCATGAGGATAGTAGCTCTGAAACTACAAAACTAATAAATACAGCCTTATTTAGCTTATAATTTCTTTTTGTGATTCTTCTTATTAGGTGTTCTGTCTTACGACATGTCCATTATTTTTGTCAGTGAGCTTAAACCTCCAATACACCCTGTCCTCTGCCTCCTCCTTCAGATTCCAGAACTTTCTTCTTTCCTTCGAGTCATCCAATATTTGAATCCTCCTTCTTCCTAAGCTCCTCTTTCCCTCAACCTTTCCTTCTATGACGTCATACAGAAGACAGTTCCTCCTAAGGATGTGTCTGATCCAGTTTGCTTTGTACCGAAGAATCACATCCAAAACGGTTCTCTTCTCATCCACTCTATACTATTCAATACTTTATTTTGTAAATGGAACATCGGCTAAAAAACAAGAACGAGTGAAAATAGAGCATCAAATTGATTAAATTATAAATTCAGTAAATGTTAGATATTTACCGGTTTGTTTATTTTAAAACGCACTTGTTAGCACCGAGAACCAGGCCGGATAATACGAGGAGCCGGATAATCCAGACTAGTGTATTTCCTTCTATGGATTTAGCTATAATTATATTTAAGCCGTAAAGCGATTATTTCGAGAGTTTATGAGGAGTTCTAAACAAAGGGTCTTAATTATTTTTTTAGTAATAAAAAAAAGCGCTTATACACCAAGGATTTCCCAAAATAAAAATTCAAAATTTCAAAAAATATCCAAAGAGGAGATTACAGTTATTTCAAAAGACGTCAGTCCCAACATCAATTTATCGAGTTATCACCAAAAGAGTTTTATTTTTATTTTTTTCCTAAATGAAAGTATTTACTTCCAGAAAAAAAAATCTCAACGTTTACAAATCTTTAATAGTGAAGTCATATTCTGAATAGAATTTTAAGTAATTTGATGAAAGTATGGATGCTATTTTGGTAAGGTTCCTTCCCGATGTCATGAAAAAAAAAAGTTTGAGCTATTTAAAAAAATAAAAAGGCATTTTGCCGTATATTTGTACATAAATCAATAAATGTCTGGATTTACGCTGAGCTTTTCTACAAACCTTGTGATTTGACAATCAAGGAAGTCGAGTTTGAAATTTAAATTAAATCAAAAGAAAAGAAGATAATAAAATGAAATACAAAAATGATGTAGGAACTCTTTACATTTTATATTCAGCTCCTTTGATAGACTTTTAGCTAGAAAAATGTTTCGCAAAAAAATAAAAATTGGGCTCGTCCGGGATTTGAACCCGGGACCTCTCGCACCCTAAGCGAGAATCATACCCCTAGACCAACGAGCCGATGGGATTATAAGTAGACTATTTTATAACTTAACCTGACCAGAGTCGGTGAAAGCTGCAAATATTCTCCTACGTCATCAAGTGGACACACAAAGTAGGTCAGAGGTGTGTAGATTATTCAAGTCGCGCTTATGACGTCACTCGGGCATAGAGTATGTGCCGTTAGATTTTTACTGCGGGCTTCTTAATACCCGTTCGTTTTTTACCCATATGTACTAATTACGCTAATGAGTTAAGGATGAGGAAGATTTAATTCAGAGGAAGTTTCTTATATTTGAGGTATTTAGCTTGTACTTTCTGAACCGACTGATTATATCAGCACACAACTTATAAACTAACTTAGATCTTAAACAAACACAACACCCAACCCCCCGGACCATTAATTTATCACTGTATAAGAGGAAACCCGCATATCACCGATGATAAATTTTTCAGCCATGCCGGGAATCGAACCCGAAACCCTTTAGCTCAGTAGGCAGAGACACGCTACCGACTGTGTTGAGGTGTCGGACTACTCAGAGGAAGTGAGCCCGCATTTTCGTGGAGGGAGAGTGGAAAAAAACATTTATATAAAACCCAGCCTTAAATGCACCCGAACAAGAATCAAACGCGGATCTCACTGTCAATAGCAAGTCCAGTCTATTGCGTGAGTGATGCCTTCTAGAACATTCGACCACTGAGTCAGTTGTGATCAAACGGGTTTGAAAAATATATCATACAAATATAGTCCTACTCTGTATTAGTAAAGCCTAGGCTGCTTACAAATTAATAATTCATGTCTTTGAAACAAAAACAATTGGTTGATAAATATTGGAGGGGATGTCGCCAAATTTGAGGACAAATTAAAGTTCAAGTAATAATTTTATAAAGTAAATGGTTACGGTGGCCGCATGGTTTAACGCGCTACTCACGTGTTAAACTAGACTGCCAAAGATGGGGAGATCGGGGTTTATATCCCGGTTGGGTGCACTGAGGGTGGGTTTTTCCTAAATGGTTTTCCACTCTACCTCCATGCAAATGCGACAACCCTTCCTTAATTACAACCTTATTCATCCCTAAAGCCATTAGCGTGATTAGTACATAAGCGTACAACCCCAATGGGTAGTAAGACGCGGTGCTAAAAAATTGTATAGATAAACATTGATAATGTTTTATTATACTATAATTTTATTTTATAGGTATTGATAATATCTATCAAAAGTGACAGCTGCAGATCACATCACTTGACGTATAGATTCATAAAAAAATATTTGAGAAACTTTTAAAATCGTCAATATAAGTTCCTATTTATCTAAATCGGACCATAAAAACCAAACTGAAAAGATTAAGCGATTCGTTGAACTTTCGTAACTCTCTACTTTCCTAACTTAAGTTATTTTTTTTAAGTAGTTTTCCTGTGTTTACAGTTTCCGAGACAGCTTCGATTCGATCATACGCTCCCGTGGCGTCGATTTAATCTCTGTATAAACCAGGGTGAACAGTAAAAAGAGGGTGAAGTTCCGTCTGGAGGATAAGAAACCATAAACTTGATCAAAATAAAACACATTAAGAGCCGGTCTTATGACTTCCGGATACATATTGCTATCGGGAGGTTAAAGTTAGCGATCAGATAAAGGTTATCAGCCACTTTAATATCTTACGCGTATTATGAACTAACTTTATCTGCCGGATAGCTATCTAAAGGATAAATATATTTTTATGCAGAAAACGCAAGGTTGGTACTGTTTTTACTGGTGCGCGCATGCGTATAAACACTGCTGCTACCGCTACAGCCTAGCGAGTGGTGACAACGCTCAACATTTTTTAGATAATGGCGGCTAAACGAATACGAGGAAATAGATGGCGTCACGTGGGCGCAGAAGCTAAGTTGGCTTGCAAGTACAAATGTCGGTGTTTGCCAAAATGTGGTCAATAGTTGGGGACAACGTTTACAAAATTTCATTTATTGTACTCATATTTTGATAATTTGTTCTTATATAAATATAACTCTACAAATAGCTTGTCAGTTTATATAAAAGTGTGAATTACATGTTATAACTTTATATAGTTAGAGCCTGGGCCTGTGCCTACTAAACAAGTGAACCAAGATTTTAACCTAAAAACAAATTCTGAAAGGCGAAACCTAATGAAAAACAATGCATCACTATGGCAACAACTATTTTAACTTTCAGATAAAAGTTATCAGGTACTTAAACCTCCCGATAAAAATCTGATGGATAAATACATTTTATCTGACATATAAATACTATATGGCAGTCATAAGACGCGCTTTTAACTTAACGACCAGATAGAAATATCTATCTACCAGAATAATATATATCCAGGAGTCATAAGAGCGGTCCTAAGCCTATGATGAAAAAGTACGACGCCCAGCCAAATCTACGGTACGCAGAGATCTGAAATTTTTAACATGGGTGGTCGGAAGGGGATCCGAATGCACCTCGAAGCCGGATTTTTAAATTTTTAACTAACTTTTTAATTAGGCTATTTTTAACAAATTTTTGAAGAAAATATTTTTAATCTGGTTTAAAACTACGTTTCAGAGATAAAGTTTCAAAATGGGGGGCTTATATAATTCTTATACCACAGGGGGTCACGGGCAACGCCGTGCGGGATTTCTAGTTCAAAATAAAAATAAAGCAATAATTATGGCATTATGACGTAATATCATTTCGCAGGGAAGGGTAGGGCAAGACATTTCAATAAATTATGTTTTTGATTCTAACGTTTATTTTTTATTTATTTGAGGTATTTAACGTGCACTTTCTGAACCAACTGTTTATATATCATCCCACGAGAATTTATATGAACGAGAGTGAAAGAGCCTACCAATTTTGCCGGGAAAGGTATTTTCAATTAGCTACCTACGAAGGTTCTTTTACATGACACAATCGACATGGAAGAGACGTCTTTAGTTCCCCTACGAAGGAAGTTGTGCTACGGATTTTTATTGATGAAAAATTTCAGTCAACCCCGTCTGGGTTTGAACCCACGAACATCTGGTCATAAGGCGAGAACTTAACCTCAAGACCACCAAGGTCAACATTTAGTTATATAAAAGGAGCCCTTTATGCCTTCTGCGATCCGCGTCTTACTACCCAACTGCATATTTACACTGAACGGATAGGGGGAAGGAAGGTGGAATATAGATTCGGCGTACCTGCATTTGAGTTTAGGGAAAATGGGACAATTATTTTGTAAAAAAAAAAAAGTCAGTACACCTAACTGGGATTATAATCCAGTCCTCCTAGATACCGGAAAACTAGACAAAACGACACTAATGCCTTTGTCCGCGTGACCACCTTTGCCACCTCATGAAAGCAGTTAATCTTGAAGCATGTTATTCTCTCTCTCTCTCTCTTGTGACCGCATGCGGAAGAATCTTCCCACACGTTCAATGGTCCCTCTCCAGGACGCCTTCCGACCGCGTCTCGACGCCCCATGACGTCACGTCCCTATTCGACACGTACCCGAAGACTTGCATTAATTAAGACGTAGAACGCAATCGAGACGCTCGGGATTGAAACGGGGCCTCAAGTGGGGCATTCCGCACCCTCAAGAAAGAAATAATGGAGAGTTCATTGATGCCTTTTACTTAGAATATTATTTGTTAGTTCCTTATTTTCACGGACATTTTTATTTGAATCCTATTTTTGGAGGAAATTCTTAGTGCTTATTGTTATTGAAGATTTTATTAGTTTTTTATTTTCGCGGAAATTACATTTTTATCTTATCTTTAAAGGACATTTTAGTGCCTTATTTTAGTCGTAGATTTTATTAACGCCATTTTTAGCGTAGATTTTTATTATTACCTTATTTATCAGTGGTTATTTTATAAGTGCCCATACTTTAGTGGAAATTATTAGTGTCTTATTTTTAATATAGATTTTATCAGGGCCTCAATCTAGAGTGGATTTTATCTGTGTCTTATTTTAGTGAGTATTTTAAATAGGTACCTTATTACTAGTGGATAATTTTTAATGTCTTAGTTTATTGGTATTTTAAGTTCCTTATTATTATTAGATACGCTTCAGTGCTTTATTAATAATGGAGAATTTTAGTGCTTTATTTTATTCGGCGTTTTAAGTGTCTTATAACTAGTGTATAATTTTTAGTCCCTTATTTTAATCGGTATTTTAAGTGCCTTTTTACTAATGGAGAATTATTAGTGCCTTATTTTATTCGGTGTTTTAGGTGCTTTATTAATAGCGGAGTTTTTTTAGTGACTTATATTTAAGGGTGATTTTGGCTGTACATTAACAGGAAGTTTTCAAACTGTATTCTTTTTTTTATAGCTATCTGACTTTGACACGGATTTATGGGGGTGTGTACAAAAGGATTCAGTCCCGTCTTGACCAGGTTCGGATCTCGGTCAGGTTGTAACGAGGTGATTATTTTACTAAATTACTTCCCACTTCCACCCGAATTCTGGTACGTTTCTTCTTTTTTAACTCTACTTCCCTTATCTCCCGGCCTTCTTAGTGTGAATATGTGGCTAGATCGAACGGGAAGTAAGACGAGAAGAGAAGTCGTGATCGAATCCCGGTTAGATACACAGGGGTTTATTTTACAAACGCTACTTTCCTCTCTCCATGCAAATATGGTTGCATTTACATCTTAGTTACCCCTTTCTTTATCTGTCCCCTTAGCTTTAATCGTTAACAACATGTCTAATAGGTGACCTGGTGGTCTAGGGGTAAGGTGTCAGACTTCTATGCTGGAAGTCTGGGGATCAATCCTCAGTCCCGGCACAGATTTATCTGATTGCCAAACTCTTCCTTCACCTCTGACAAGACGTGTATTAATCACAACTTGTGAATGTGTGGAATGCCAGGCCTCCACCGTGGTTCGGATCCCACGTTAAACTGTAGGTCCTCCATTTCATCTCACAATCACCCTACCATT
>CABFWO010000761.1:136118-156118 GCA_902155825.1 Timema genevievae
AGATCGAGGTTCGAATCTCGGTCGGGTGAACTGGGGGTGGTTTTTTCCTTAATGGTTTTCCACTCTCTCTCTCTCTCTCTCCACGCAAATGCGGGTTCACTTCCTCTAAATTCAACCTTCCCAATTCCTAATCCATTAGTGTAATTAGTACTTAAGCGTATAGCCCGGACGGGTAGTAAGACGCGGTGCAAAATATTATTATTATTATTATTATTATTATTACATCGTCGGTAATTCAGACGAAAGCGAATGGGACGCCTTAGACCGAAGCGGGTAACTAATCATAGTCTTACACGTAATAACGAAGTTAAAAAAAAAAGAAGGTAGATAAGTTCCCATCATGCAAAGCACGTACAATTTCACCCTCTCGTCTTATATAAGTCATAGAGTATGATCTTGCTGACAAGTTATTTGTTATCATGTTCATGCAGTCAGCGGCGTTGCGACACACAAAAGGTCCTCCTCGTCGTAGTAAAATGGGGCACAATATCCGGACAATAAACTTGAGGGTCCCGGCTTCTTTTATGATGGTAAAACCGCAGACACTACATTCATTGTCTCCGTCAAACAATGACTGGCCTTTTCAAGACATTTTAATTAGAGGGGGTGATAGGAGGTGTTAAAGAAGCAGTATATAGAGAGGAGTATTTTCATATCTAGGTCACCTTAATTTAAACACGTGAGCTCATTATGTTGATATTTATTTATACTTCAAAAGATTGCGTATTCATTTAAAAAAAACACATTATTTACGTGAAAAAGCTTTGCAAATAGGTGGTTTCCTGTTTCAATACGTCACTTTTGCAGTATACTGGATTTCTGGAGACGTGTAGATCTTAGTTCGAATCCCGATTGGGTGTTTAATTTAAATTCCCCTTCTTAATTTTTACCCCATTAGAGTAAATATCATCGAACGATGTAATCCTCGAGTCCTTGAATCTTATGGTATTCGTGAGATTAGAGATTCAACCAAATCTCAAAAAATTATCTCGATTACAATGATTATGAAGACCTTGACTTCCAAAAAAATATATATACAATAATTGAAAAAGGATGGTACCTAAATTTGGGTGGTTAGGAGAATTAAAAAATATACTAGAAACGAAAAAATTTATTAATATAACTAATTTACTAAACTATTGGGTTAAAAAAATTTCAAATAAAATATGATTATTTTTAATAGAGCTACAACTTTGGTGGACTGATAAATTATTTAGTGTCTCAAATAGTTGCGAGGATATGATCAAAATTGGATATTTCCGCTTTTATAAAGTGCCATCAAATTTATTTTGATGGGAAAATGAGAAGCGCCATTTTGTTTGTGATGTTAAACATTGGGTGGATACCAAATTTAAACAAAATTGTCTTGATAATATTGGGATGAAATAGATTTTTTCTCTTTTTACCCTTTAGTAAACTACCCTTATTTTTAGGGTTAGACATCTAATTTAAAAAAAACAACTAATCGAGAAAACATTATAAAAATTCTAGATATCAAATTTCAGCCGGATCGGTAAAATGGTTTATGCTCTAGGCTGAGATACAGACAGAGAGACAGACAGACATCATCGCTAAAACCAATTTATCGGTTTCAGGGGGTCATGTAACGTCGACATTCATCAAAATATTGAGTTAGATTTTCTTTACTATCACAATTTTCTCTCTCCGAGGGGTCGAGAGAAAGTAAAAAGTAAAAATAGAGGGGGTGGGGGGTGTAGCTAGTGATTGTTTAATGTTTTTTTCATTAATATATAGTTTTAGATATGATTAAATCATAGTCTACAGTAAATATATCAAGTATGGATTTTCATAAATTGATTATTAGTGAATTTTTAACCGGAGAAGATTTTTTTTTACAGTCTCCTCGATCTGTTCAATCGTTCACTTATTTATTTAATCTCTTTTTATCAGTTTTCATTTTACTGCATACAGATGTGTTGAATTGATTGGTCATTTATTTTTTTCTATTCTCTGGGAATTTATTGTTTTCAACGTTTTGAATCTTTGATTAAAAAGTATAGTTCAGTCCAATTTTTATATCCGATTATTTTTTTAGGTCAACATTGATAACATTTTACTTTAATATTTGTGTTATTTTATAGGTATTGATAGTTATATTGAGAGCTGACTTGACGTATGAATGGAAAGTATGTATAGTATCTTTTCTTGCTGTCTGATAAGGTTATTTACTTTGAAAAGGGGACCATTGGTACTACTGTATATGGGTGTTTAACGTGTTTTTTTTTACCAAGGTGAGCCAAACTTGACGGGACTGTACCTGTGGACCGTTTCCCACCATTCAGATTCAAACTTACCTTTAAAAAAAATCAACCTAAATTTGCTCATTACATTTTTTTATCACCGTGTCTTACTAGCTGTTTATGTTGTACGCATGCATGATACTTACTTTAATTGGGTAGTGACGAGGAAGGAAGAATTATAGAGGTAATCTACCCACATTTGCGTGGAAGGAGAGTGGAAAATCATTTAGAAAAACCCCTCAAACGTAGATCCTCACCAGGATTCGAACCCCCGATCTCTTCGTCATCAGAAGGCCTGTCTAACACGATAGTGACGCCATTCGACCCTTGAAGCGGGTTATTTCTTTGTTTTGTGTGTGTGTGTGGGGTTGGTTCAATGTTTTAGTAAGGAGGGAAGAGAAAAATTTTTATTGGTATAGTCCCGTCGAAACCTTGCCTACCCTGGTAGCAACCCACTTGCTATACCTGATAATATGTTTTCTTCTCAAAAACCATCATGGCGCCATCGCGTGTTTATTTATCCATTCTATTTAAAGTTGCCTCTTGCAAAGCACAGGAAGTTTCTCAATAAGTTTATAACCTCCTTGGTCAGTGCCTAGCACCGAGGCTGAACGGTACTAGCGGGTATAAAACATTTAGGGTTTCACCTTATCTCATTTTACTATCCTTTTCTCTAAACAGGGAAATAAATCAATACACGTAAACCACCTCAACGTTTGTTACTTCTTAGAAGAAAACAAAAATAGCTACAGTACAATTTTCATTGGAAGTGCCTTTAAAAAAATAATGCAATCAGATATTTATTTTTGTGTGTCAAGATTGATAACATTCAAACATATTGTTATTTTATAGGTATTGATAATACCTGTCAAAAGTGACTTGACCTATGAATACGTTAAAGGAAAGCTAGTAACGTTATCTAGCTGTCAGATAAGGCCCTTTCTATGAAGATTGGATTGTATATGACGTTTTTCGCGTATACATGGGCTAATAACAAAGAAAATAATGGTAGATTTATGACTGTACACTGATTTTTGGGAAATAAGATTGGAAATTAGTCAAGCGAGCTCATTTGTTTATGTCGTCATAAAAAACACGAACTTGAGTGTGGTGAGGTTTTTTACGTGTACTTTATGAACACGGGGCTAATTTATCACATGACTAAGGTTAATAATATGAATATTTTGTTTAAATTAGTGAGTGATGTTGGAGTAAAAATAGTTGTTTGGATAAAACAATAATAAACTTATATATATACACATATGAGATTTCACTACCAGAGGCAGCTTCTTCGGGTGCAGAGAGTAAATTGTGGTTCTTAGTTTTAGGGTAGATTGTACCACTTTGACTAAATAGATAGATAGAAAAACTTAGCAGTTGTTTTAAATAATAGTATATACTACTATTGTGACAGCCTAATCGTCTGGAAAGCGATAGTAAGTGTGCTGGTAGAAAGAAGAGGATTTCAGCTAATGTTGAGATTAGCTGTCTGTATAGATTTGGTTATATATTGATAGTTCATTTCCCATATTTAGTCGTGAAGAGCTGATACAATACACATATGAGATTTCACTACCAGAGGCAGCTTCTTCGGGTGCAGAGAGTAAATTGTGGTTCTTAGTTTTAGGGTAGATTGTACCACTTTGACTAAATAGATAGATAGAAAAACTTAGCAGTTGTTTTAAATAATAGTATATACTACTATTGTGACAGCCTAATCGTCTGGAAAGCGATAGTAAGTGTGCTGGTAGAAAGAAGAGGATTTCAGCTAATGTTGAGATTAGCTGTCTGTATAGATTTGGTTATATATTGATAGTTCATTTCCCATATTTAGTCGTGAAGAGCTGATACGTCTTTGTACCATGTTAGTTGGTATAACACTGGTTCAAGTCTAGATTATTTGTTTCAGTATGTGATGCTACAGAGCTTTATTTATTTTTATTTTTGGTGTTATGTGGATAACAATTCATTACTTCCACCCACTAAATTGTTAAGAGCAATTTTAGAAATATTTCAAATTGTTGATAAATCAATTGTCATTAAAATATCTATGAACAATTATTTACACCTAAAACAAGTATATGGTGTTATTTTAATAATCACACAAACCCTAGATTTACATTCTAAACGAAATCGTTAAAACCATTTGGGAAATATTTTGAATCAAATAAAAATTGCTATTGGTAAGCTACCCTTTAACGAATTTTTGCCCAAAAAGCAATGATACAATTCTATTTTTCATGTCAAACAAATCCTAGATATGCAGTTTTAAACAAAATCGTTAAATTCATTTAGGATATTTTGATTAAAAAAAACACCCACCAGTTAACTATTCTTCATTTGAGAGTTATGATAAAAAAAAGTCCCTAGATGTATATATAAGAAATCTAAATATAAAGTTTGAACAAAATCCATCCAACCCGCTTCGGTGGCCGCGTGGTCTAACCGCGCTAATCTCGTGTTGGACTAGACTGCTAAAGACGGGGAGATCGGGATTCGATCTCGGTCGAGTGCACTGAGGGTGATTTTCCTAAATGGTTTTCCACCCTCCCTCCACGTAAATGCGGGTGCAGTTCCTCTTAACTAAGCCTTCTTCCTAATCCCTAACCCATTAGTGTAATTAGTACATAGGCGTATAACCTGAACGGGTAATAATACGCGGTATTAAAAAAGATATTAAACAAAAATCCATCCACCCGTTTTCGAACCATGGCCAGGGACAGAAAAACAGACGGAGATGTAAAATCCAACTTTTTGGGTTCGGTAAAGAAAGATTTATCCTAATCTTAACCTAGGTTTTTTTTCGCGTTTACAATACTTTCACTTGTTATGAGAAAAGTAAAAATTTAACCTCCTTGGGTTGTGAGTAATTTTATCTTATGAAAAGGGTGTCATGAATAAATTGAAGTTTAAGGACATTTGGCTTATAGGTTACTCTTGTAGGCTCTAGGGGAGATAATTTGTGTGGTGGTGGATGATTGAAGCATGTATGGGGAAAGTTTTCAGGAGATTGTCGAGTTTGTGATGATATATAGTGATCAGGATGATATATAGTGACCAAATGGATGATGTTGTTATGGTAGGCCCGTCATTCTGTGCTCTGTCAATTTGATTACTCACGAGTGTGTTGCAGTAGCCTCTGTCAGTGAAATTATGTTGCCAATTCTGTTCGATTACTGGGAGGTCCTTGTGGGAGGAGAATATAAAAACTTTAAGAGACTTAACGTTATGTCATTAAATTCCAGGACACCCTTGACAGATATTCAACAACTGTTGATATCACCGTGTTAAGAAAATTAAACTCTAAATGTTTCTACTGGAGCGATATTTTATTTATTTTGGCAAAAAAAAAATTGCCATAAAAACTGTAAAAAAAACACGGGCTTTTTCTCGCATTCCCTTCCGTCCCACATTAAGGTGAAAAGCTTTTTATCTTCGCTCTCTCTCAGTTAACTGTTGCCAAATCTCCTCACTCTCGGTTATGTCTGAAGGTGGTGTGCTGGGGTAAGAAGGAGCTTCTGGCAAAAAAGTACTATATTTAAGGGTAGATTAACCACACGAAAACGAGAGAATGACAAAGCTGTTTCTCCAATAGTAGCCATGTAGCTCCCTCAGCGCTGATATCCAGTGTAGCTGTTAGATAAGGCCCTTAATATGAGAATCGGACTGTACAAGCTCTAGGAAGTCAATGGCTGGAGACGGGGCCCAGTAATGTGATTTAGGACCAATAAGAAGCGGAGTGGTGTAAGGGGAAAGGAAGGAAGAGGGAGTTTTCGATTGAAGACGAAGTGGGGGGGAGGGGGTTGATTCGATTACGTTCCACTTCCTCGAAACCAAGGAAGGGCTCGTCGCGACCTCTGACCCCAAGGACGTAGGAAGTTCTTCTTGTGGATATTTCTCCTCCCTTGGTCAGGCGGTGGTAATGGAGGGGGGGGGGGGTGTGTACACACGAATTTCGGAACAACTCATCCGAGCTCGGCAATACCTCTACACGAACTGCGGAGTAAACATTAAATTCATAGTGACTTTGTTCAAAATGGAATATGGAGGTTAGGTTAGGTTAAGTTAGGTGTGGACCAGCTGACATTTATATATTACTCCACAACTAGAGTGGGCCCTAATAGTTACTGACAGGTATACCTTATTCCGCAATTCAAGTGCGCCCTTGGAAGGGTGGTAGATGATTCCTTTGTTTTTCTAAGCACACTTAAATAAGTGCTCACACTTTGGGGGTGGGGGGTGGAGGTAGGAAGGGAGGGACTCGATAACAGAAAGCTCGAAAGCCCTCCGGATGCTTGCTACATGTAAACGCTTTCATCAAGAGACTTTCAAATTGGAATAGTTTCGAAGGTTTCGTCAAACTAGCTATATCACCACCAACATTGATAGACCCACTGTACAAGGCGTCAGTCTCGTGTTGGATCGGACTGCTGATGACGGGGAGGCTGGTGTTCGAATCCCGGTTGGGTGGTTTTCTACCAGCATGTCCCCCCCCCTCCCCCCCACGTTCCCTTCACGCCAATGAGGATCCTATAACCCCAACCTTCCTCATGATTAGTACGTTAGCTTAATCAGTACATACGTACAACCTGGACGGGTAGAAAGACGCAGTGATAAACAAAGAAAAAAATAAATCCTGCTACAGTTTAGGGTAAAGGGAGTGTATAGTGTATTCGCCATAGGAGGTGTGGTAACTGACAGCTAGCAGAAGATGTAAAAATGGTTAAAATATAATCATAATTAAAAACAAATTGTTTGTTGCGAATGTGTTAACTGTCAAAAGTGACAACTCAAAATATGGTCTTGCAGATCATAAGGTTTGGCGTATGGATACATGAGAGTAGATGTGGTAGCTTTGACTAGCTTTCAGTTACCTACACTCCTATGGCGAATTAATTAAACTTACACTTTTGATGGATTAAATAGTCAAGGTGCATGTAACACGAACGGGTAGTAAGACGCGGTGCTAATAATAATAATAATAATAATAATAATAATAATAATAATAATAATAATAATAATAAATTAGTCAAGCTATTATATTTGATATCCACGGTTATAGCCGCATCTAAATATCATATTCTTTAATTTGGAAAAATAACACCTGGACTCTGCCTTAAAATATGAGTGAAGAATGACCCTAAACCACAGACAAGTAAGAAACAGACTCTCAACCTTACGGGGGTTTTGCTGCGCTTCTTTTGCCAGCTTGAGTCCTTCAACACTGGGCTTCGCTAGTGTCACTGCTGGGTGATGATAGGACTAACCGCAGCGATCCTAGTGGCGAAGGACTCAAGCTGCCAAAAGGAGCGCAACCATTCTAACATAGAGGTTGAGTGTCTGGGTGTATTATTTGTCTGTGCCCTGGGCACGGGACGATTCCTGGATAGCTCAATGGTTAGAACAGTGGATTACTAAGACAAAGGTCCTTTAGTTCGATTCCCGTGTCCAGGTGTCATTTGTGAATTTAAAGAATATTATAATCATACTTTCACTACTCTCATCAGTTTTGATTAAAACCTCATAAGACCATTTGCATCATGGTGGAACGCAGTTCCCGACGGGCGTCGTACTTCCTTTGTTTTCCTCCCGCTAGATCCTCTCTTGAAACACACGGACGCGGTGCGAGGGGGAGGTAAGGGGAAGTTGTGTTCCTGGAAAGCGAGATCTGTTATTCCTCTTTACCGACTTGTGTGAGGGGAGAAATCTTTCAAGTGGAAACGAACCTGGATTCCTCTTGTGACGCTTGTAAAGGACGCCTACACGAGGCCGTATTATCGACGATCGATACGGTAACAGCTTCGCCCGACAGGGTAGAGCATCCCGCAGCTTTACATGCGGACTCTTCGTACACTTGTTTTAAGATTAGGATTTATTTTTATCTTCTCATTTAGAGAAACTTTAGTAACTGGAAAATCTTCTATATTGAGGCTTATCTACACGTTTTATGTAAAACCAAATTTAAAAAAAAAATGGGCCGACAATTCTGTCTGTTCCTTTGTTCGTTGTAACTTGGCGTTCCTCTGTCCCATATGTCTGTTCTTTTGTGTGTATGTCATTTTGTCTGTCTGTTCGTCTATCTGTCTGTTCGTCTGTCTGTCTGTTCTTCTCTCTGTATGTATCTTTGTCGACTTGTCCTTTTGTCAACTTGCCCCTCTGTCCCTTTGTTTATATGCCCTTCTGTCTGTCAGTCTGTTTGTTCGTCTGTCTGTCAATTTGTACCTCAGTCTGTCTGTTCGTCTATCTATCTCTTTGCCTGTCAGTCAATTTGTACCTCAGTCTGTCTGTTCGTCTATCTATCTCTTTGCCTGTCAGTCAATTTGTACCTCAGTCTGTCTGTTCATCTATCTATCTGTTTGCCTGTCTGTCAATTTGTACCTTTGTCTGTTTGTTCGTCTGTTTGTCCCTTTGTCTGTTTGTCAATTTGTCCCCCTGCCTGTTCCTTTGTCTATATGTCCTTCTGTCTGTCTGTCTATCCCTGGGGCTACAATCAAAACAGTTTGATGAATTTCGTTCAAACTTGATACTTAGATATTATATGGCCACCTCTGGGAGAAAAATATATTTTTTTTTTATTCTAGCTTTAAAACTAAGGCTGTTTTACTAAAGAATGACTTTTGAACATTTGAAATTGTTAGAAATTGGTTGTAAATATTTTGTTCAAAATGTATCTCTAGGGAGTTTTTTTACAGGATAAAAATAACACACTATCCATATACAGAATTGTAAGACTCATATTGTTGAGAGCAGATAATTTTCGAGGTGGGAAACGTTCACGATTATAATACCTTATCTATATGAGAAAGTGGAGAGCTTAAGAATAATCCTCACCAAATTGAGCTTCAACCGCACTGGTCAGTGTTAGTCATACTAATGGTAAAACCAGCCCTTTTGGCGACTCCCCCAAACCCCCAAATGGTAATTAGTTCCCATATTAGCTTTCCATCGATTTTCGTTCATAATTTATTGTCCTGATTCCAGTCAAATAAAAACGTTAATTTGATCAAGACACAAATATAAATTATATCTAAACGCAAATTGTACATTCGCTTGAATTAATGGGATTTTAGTATCAACATTAACGGTCTTAAAAGCAATCGACAGTAACATTTATTCATAACAAACGATACGTTTCATTATTAGATGATATATCACAGTTAACAACCGTGCACGCCCATTAGATAACATAGGTTACATCTGACCGCCACCGCGAGGTAGAACGCTGCACTGGCCGCTATGCTGTCCGCCTGTCCGTGCACGATCCATTAGATAACATGGGTTACATCTGACCGCCACCGCGAGGTAGAACGCTGCACTGGCCGCTATGCTATCCGCCTGTCCGTGCACGTCCATTAGATAACATAGGTTACATCTGACCGCCACCGCGTTAATGTTCTTTGCATGGAGACACCGAAATATCGCGAGACATGTTTTTACCAACTTCTACCTTAGCACATTAAAATAAATGTTAAAAATAGTTTAAAATTAATTGTATCATTTTTTAAAAGTATTTTACACATGCAAAAAACAACTTTGGTGTTTAGTCCGCCTGTTCAGCGATGCAGGTGATTGGTGTGGGTTTTTTTATTACCGCGTCTTACTACCTGTTCAGGTTATACTTGTATATGATAATTACTCTAAAGCGGTAAGGATGAGGAAGGAAGCATTTTAGAGGTAATATACCCACATTTACATTGGAAGGAGAGTGTTAAACCATTTATAGAAACCCACCCGCAGTAGACCAGACCGGGATTTGAACCCCGATCTTCCTGTTATCGGCAGTCCAGTTTATTATTAGAGTGATATCTTAGACCATGCGGCCACCAAAGTAGGTTAATGTAAATTTAATGTTTTTCATCTCTCGCTAGTATGTCCCAATGTATTCTGTAACCGACTGTACTAGAAAGCTAACTCCGAGTTGAATGCCAACGGAGCATTTTAGCAACAAAATGACACCTAGGATTTAAAAAAAAGGGGGGGGGGTCCTTTACATACGTCATTACAACCCGTATTTACAAGTAAGTTTCACAAAGTAATATTACAACATTTGAACCACAAAAAAAAAGCGCTTTGAAAAAAGTGATTTCAAAAGATTAAAAAAAAATTTGGTCAAAAATAAAACTAAACGTTGGACTTTTCTTAAGACTGAAAATCTCGGGGAGATTAAAAACATGAGTTTTTTTAAACTGAGGAATTTAACATTTACATTTCAAACTGACTGATTACATCAGAACACGACTTACAAACTGGCGGGCCTCTTGGTATAGTGGTCAGAATTCCTGGCTAGTAATCTAGATGTACCAGGTTTGATTCCCAGTGATACCATAGGGATTCTTCTCGAAGGGGAATTGTTCTTTTGGTTACTATGGTCTGGTTAGTTAGGTTTAAGACGTCTACTGGTATCACATGGTGATGATAATAATGATGATAACCATAATCATCATTTCATCGGAACGAAGTAACCTCATCTACATGGTGCTCCAAACTCAGAAGACGGTTACATTTCAGAAAATGCCGATAGAAGACCGGGAATGTCTAATCGACAGTTCTGGTGGCATATGCTGAAAAAAAAACTTAAAAAGAGCTTGATTCTAGAACAGCCCCTCTGCCACCCCCCTACCAGGTGGGCCGTCGATTTATCACGGTGAAAGGGGAAGTACCAATTAAACTAATGAAAGAGTTTTAGCCATCACGGGCATCGAACTCAGAGTCCTTATTTCATAAGAAAGACTCGCTACCGACTGATATAAGGTGTCGGACTGCAAACATAACGATTTATTATTACTACTATTATTATTATGTGTTCTGTCTTACGACAGGTCCTTGTCAGTGAACTTAGACCGCCAATACGCCCTGTTCTCTGCCTCCTGTTAATTGAAAAAAAGTTATTTATTTATTTATTTTTAAAAGCTTAACATAAATTATTATTCGTAAATATTAAAAATGACACCTGCACAAAGGAATCAAACCAGAGAACTCCTTGGATCACCACACCAACGCTCTACCAACTGAGATATCCAGGACTCGTCCCGCCGTGCCCGGGGTCATTCTTCTATCCTAGTTTAAGGCAGAGACTGTAATAGACGTGTGGAAATCATCGGCTATTATTGATACCACTGCTACCGACCACTCTTGGTCAGCTTTATTGCTGACTTTTTGTAGGGTGAAATATAATACACGTAGGCGAATAATACGGCGGTAAGCATACTGTGGTAAGCATACGGTGGTAAGCATACTGTGGTAACCAAACGACCGTACAGTTAATTGTACAAGACTAGCGAGGCTTAGAAGATTGGAAATTACATTTTAGTTACTGAAATGGCTGCATCAAATGTAATATTCGTGAAACAAAGCATCATTTCCATATTCTAAGCCTCGCAAGTCATGTACAATTAATTATACGCTTGTTCGCTCAGCTCCATATTAGCATAAATAATGAAGACTACAGTAGAAGAAAGGGGGAGGGGGGGAATATCCTATTTTAGCTCAAATTGAGTCAGTCCTGCTATCTGTTAGACAATCATGAGACCTTTCTAATAATACAATTTAGATTACGTTTGCAGACACAAATGATCAGTTAGATATCGTTAATATCATGCAGAAATACACCTATCGTATTTGGTCCCCCCTCCACCGGCCACAAACTGACTCCCTCCCTCCCTCCCACCCGCACGGGTCGGAAGTAATGGCAGGTAAGGTCCGGTAGGACAGTCGTAGCAAGAAGAGAACTCCGACTGAGCCCTTTTCTTTATTGACATAAAGGTTAGATACACAGGGCTACAATATTTTAATTGATCAGAAGTTTGCTATTCGTTGGAAGGCAGCCTGTGGACCGGGGATCCCTGAAGTCGGTCTTCATCGTAATGACCGATGATGGTCTCCTGTAAATCGACTGGCAAGAGATCAGGAGGCTGCGGCGGAAGTGTCCGTGATGGAGTTGGAGGGGGTCCATCATTCTGGGGCGTGCACAACCGGCGTGATGAAGCTGGCGGATAGTCGGCCAGAAGACGAAGCACTCGGGTAAACTCCTTAAGAAGTCCGAAGTATAGTTCCAAGAAAGTAGTCGGGAAGATAACTTCATCGCGAAGGTTGTCAGATAGATGTGAGTTCAATGTGGTGTTGGGTGGGATATGCTCGGAGTACCTCGTGGTTAAATGTTGACGGCTCGTGCGTACGGAACCATACCAAACGCAACCACCATTTGGCTTTGCTGTGACGTCATTTGAACCAACCGCACATGCGCTGAATCTTAAGGGGGCCCAATCGCAAGTCGATATTGAAACAACCGGATCGTCAAGCTTGTCATTATCAACCAAATATTTCCCAGTCATTGGGTAGAGAGAGATTCATATTGCAGGCGATATTTAGATCACCCAAGCGATATTTGGATTGCCCAAGTGATATTTGGATCGTTCAAGCGATATTTGGATCGTTCAAGCGATATTTGGATCACTCAAGAGGTAATTTGATTGACTGTCTGTCCCGTGAAACCAATCGCATTCACCGGCAATCTCAAGTAGATTGCGCAGTGGCTGCACAATGAATGGACGTTGGCAAACGGATCGCTCGACCTGCTAGACGCGCGCATGCGCATATTACTGTTATGTCACCACGTGGTGTTGTTTTCCCCGGCGTAGTTGGTGTGAGTGCAAGTTTTAAATAATTTGGTTGTTTTCACAGTGATTTTTATGTATTTAAATGGCCGATGTCGAGGAAAAAAGAGGAAATATGAAAAGAGGAACGTGAGTTTTCAAAAATAATCTCTCCCAATCATCGTTTTTGAAAGAATTCATTGAAGCCAACGGTTATTTTCGCCCAAGGTGAACAACCTCTTGTATTGTGTTGGGTGAATCGTCGAGAACTCTTTCCTCTCTCTTGGTCACGAAACACAACAGAAGAGACAATTAGGTTCTCTATTAGGTAGTTTTCGGAGGAACACAAGAGCCACAGAGGAGCTTAGAGTAATTATATAACAAGCTTCACTCTACTTGCTATTCTCTCCCTCCACCTCCCTCTCCCTGACTCACAGCTCATGAATAATACAACAAGTGAACATCACAGAGGAATGCATGGTAAGTTAGGGGTGGGTATGACGTCACCTTGGGACTAATGAAACCTCTCTTTGTCGACGGTGTTTGTCTGTTTGGATAAATGATTGCTCTGTTTCGTCCCCGGTCAACTCTGGGGGCAAATTAAGTCGCAGGTTGCTGTTTGATGTATGCCCTGTGTTTTAGGCAAGTTGGAGGGTGAAGAGGGAAGGAATTTGGGGACTGTAAAGTTGTTATTTTTTTTAAAAAAGAGTGTTTAGTGGGGAAAAACAGTTTTTTATGCTTTCCAGTCTTGCGGAAGGGATATTTAAACAAGTGGAGTGATTTATATTGACTTCCCTCGTTGTCGGCTTGGTTTTTGAAAAAGGTTCTAGATTGGTTTTTAAAAAAAAATTGTTTGCAGTTGTAATTATTGTAGGGGACCTCACGGGAATTTTAGTGTATTTTTAACTTAAAAAATCCAAGGCGTTAGTTAGTTAATGACCGGTTGTTTTTTATGGGTTTGAAACGTGATCTCTTAATATATATGACGGAAACAAATGTAGGATTTTCAAAAACAAGCTGCTTATGAAGGTGTTTGGTCCAAAAAATGATTATGATACTGGGGAGGGGAGGAGGTTATATAATGATGAGTTACATAACCTGTTCCCACTACAAGACATTGTTAGATTTATCAAGTATCGCAGATTACGTTGGGCAGAACATTCAGCGCTACTGGAAGAATCTAGAACCGTGTTCAGGGTATTGACTGGCAAACCCAATGGGTAGAAACCATTGGGAAGACCTAGACGTAGATGGGAAGATCTAGACGTAGGTGGGAGGATTAAATTAGAATGGACCTGAAAGAGATAGAGTGTAATGAGGTGGACTGGACAGAACTAGCTCAAGATAGGGTGTAATGAGGTGGACTGGATAGAATTATCTCAAGATATACACGGAAATTGAACCTATGACCTCTGGCTAAGTACGACAATGCTCTAACCAATGAGCTATTCAGGAGTTGTCCAATGTCATGGCGTACTAAGCTAGAGGTCCCGGGTTCGAGTCCCGTGTCCAGGTGTCATTTTTAAATTTAAAGAATACAATGCTTAACAGGCTAGTTATATTATATTAATTTTAAGATGAAAAATTATACCTATATATAAACATATAAAACTGTTTCCTATTGTAAAAATAAAACATAACTCAATATTAATGTAAAAAGTACATGTATTAATAATGCAAAATTTGTATTAAAATTCATATAAGCTATTTAATTTGCTTTTAAAATTAAATATAAATTGAAATAATTCACTTTTATAAAGTTAATTAAAGTTTAGCTTACTTAGTTTTAACCAATAAGTGCAAACTCTAAACTTCTATATTTTTTGTTGCATCAATTGAATCATTTCTAAACAAAAGACCGTACTATTATTAAGGATTTAAAAGTGTGTTGATTTAATTTCGAGTCTTTCTTCCAAACAATCCGATGTCAACTTTAATTTGAATATTAGAACGAAGAGCTAACAGCGCTTTTGTCTGGGAGAAACAAACTTGTTAATTTCAAAAACTTCGCCGGGGAACAAAACAGTAGGATTGGGACCCAATTGGAGAATTAGTCGAACTTTTAACTGTAATGTGTTTTAAATTGCAAATGTAAACCCCTTTGGGGATATCGAAGAGACATTACTTTAGTGGAAAATTATGGCGACACGTCTTTCAAAGCAAGCTCTACTATTTTCCTCTTTCCTTCTTAGTAGACTTCTTGCTTTACATACCGTGGAGTGAGACGGGCTCTTAAGACATCTGTCTGGTTCTAGCTGTATTACCTACCTAAGTTAGGTGTTATCTTTGGGGTGAGACGGGCTCTTAAGACGTCTGGTTCTAGCTGTATTACCTACCTAAGTTAGGTGTTATCTGTGGGGTGAGACGGGCTCTTAAGACGTCTGGTTCTAGCTGTATTACCTACCTAAGTTAGGTGTTATCTGTGGGGTGAGACGGGCTCTTAAGACGTCTGGTTCTAGCTGTATTACCTACCTAAGTTAGGTGTTATCTGTGGGGTGAGACGGGCTCTTAAGACGTCTGGTTCTAGCTGTATTACCTACCTAAGTTAGGTGTTATCTGTGGGGTGAGACGGGCTCTTAAGACGTCTGGTTCTAGCTGTATTACCTACCTAAGTTAGGTGTTATCTGTGGGGTGAGACGGGCTCTTAAGACGTCTGGTTCTAGCTGTATTACCTACCTAAGTTAGGTGTTATCTGTGGGGTGAGACGGGCTCTTAAGACGTCTGGTTCTAGCTGTATTACCTACCTAAGTTAGGTGTTATCTGTGGGGTGAGACGGGCTCTTAAGACGTCTGGTTCTAGCTGTATTACCTACCTAAGTTAGGTGTTATCTGTGGGGTGAGACGGGCTCTTAAGACGTCTGGTTCTAGCTGTATTACCTACCTAAGTTAGGTGTTATCTGTGGGGTGAGACGGGCTCTTAAGACGTCTGGTTCTAGCTGTATTACCTACCTAAGTTAGGTGTTATCTGTGTGATGAGACGGGCTCTTAAGACGTCTGGTTCTAGCTGTATTACCTACCTAAGTTAGGTGTTATCTGTGGAGTGAGATGGGCTCTTGAGACGTGAGAAGGGATCTTAAAAATATCTTCGCATAGACACTAATCACAAGTGCCTATTTGTATTGATATATAGTCAAGTGCAGGTTTTAGAATTTATCCACCTAGTAGTAAATTAACCAAATAGATTTTTATGCCTTCTTGTACTCAAATTGTTGACGGAGAAATAACTTAAAACACACAAGTCCTTTTGTATTATACAAATATGGCAATTAGTGTTTCCTATTCTTGACCTGATTTTTCAATGGGAAAATGTATCTGAACTTGACTGTTTATTTTATACTTTTTTTTAAACCACGTCTTGCCACCCGTTAGGGTTATACTCTCATGTACTGATTACGCTATTGGTTTTAGGGATTAAGAAGGTTATATTTAGAGGAAGTGAACCCGAATTTGAGTGGAGGGAGAGTGGAAAACCATTTTTGGAAAAAAATACCTTCAGTATTCCCGTCTGAGATTCGAACCTCGATCTTCACGTAGGAAATAATAGTCATAGAGTGATCGAAGAACACTTATATTATTTCGTTGACAAATGAACTTTTTTGTGTGTGCGTTAAAATATTTTCAATTGCGAATCTTCTCTTGATTCCTTTCCCCGCCTCGGTGGCGTAGTTGGCTAACGCGCCAGTCGTGTTGAGCCAGACCTCCGAGGACGGGGAGATCGAGGTTCGAATCTCGGTCGGGTGAACTGGGGGTGGTTTCTCCTAAATGGTTCTCCACTCTCCCTTCACGCAAATGCGGGTTCAATTCCTCTAAATTCAACCTTCCCAATTCCTAATCCACTAGTGTAATTAGTACTTAAGCGTATAACCCGAACGGTTAGTAAGACGCGGTGCTAAAATTAAAATTAAATCTTGATTCCTTTGATTATGTCACTTTAAAAACCAATTAGCTACTATCGCTGATGTTAATTTGTTCGTGCCTTTAGGTAAAATTCATGAATGTAATAACTTTCTCAACTGTCGTACTTGAATATAATCTGAATAAAGAAAAAAGGTATTTATAAATCTACATTTGAAAGGAAAGAAATATGTCCTTGAAATATCCGGCAGCCATTGTGATAAAAGAGTCCTTGGAATAGCCTCAGGGATGAGGTTGAATGGTGAGAAAGTAAAAGGGGTGGGAAATTACGTCATTTATAAAAGCGTATATCCCTAGAAGACAACTTTTACCCCTCATCCCCCTCCTCGACGGGAAATTATGACGCAGACGCCCGAAGGCACCGTCCTCTGCTTATCAGAGCCCAACTGACAGCCGTTGTGACAGTTACGTAGGCAAGGCGACACCTCTTGATATCAAAATTCTGAGAAATTGAGAAGAGAAGACCACGTAATATAATTCGGAAAAAAAAATCTTGAATATTTTTCCCGAAATACGTTCCAACCGAAAGCCTTTTGAAGACCCTAAGAAAAAAAAATCTTCGTCGCAAATATTGATTTAAAGTTATTAATGTCAACCTTTTGTAGAAATAATGTTTATTTGCTTCTTAAAATTACTTTATTTGAATTATTTAACGTTCACTTTCTTAACTGATTTATTATATTCGCACACAAGAGTTTCTATGATCGAGAGCGAAAGGTCCTACCAATTTTCCCGGGAAAGGTATTGTCACACACCTTCCAGTGTTCTTTTACAAGCCACAATCGATATGAGACCGAAGGCTTTACTTTTCCCACTCTCCTTCCAAGCAAATGCTGGTATATTACCTCTTAAATACTTCCTTTTTCATCTTTGCTTCATTAGAATAATTATCATATATGGCTATAACCTGCACAGGTAGTAAGACGCGGTATTTAAAAAAAAATCTTCACACATTAGCAGACTAGCAGGGATGGAAGAATCAAGAACACTGTTAAGGAAAACCTCCCCTAGTGCTTCAAACCAGGATTCAAACCCCCGACCTTCAAGTCATCGGTGACCAAAGCACAACAAATCCAACTCGGGTAAGGTGGGCAAAACTGTCAAATTGTCTTGATGAAAAGTTTGTTGTCAAGGACTATTGATAATAAGTTACTTTTCTAGCAAGACAATAAAGTGTTCAAAAACTAACATAAGGGCCAGGTATTACCATTTTTTAAATTTATTTTTTTATCCTAGGGCACATTTGACCGGGAGGGCCTTTTACAACCAGCTTCGGTCGCTTTATGTGTAGACTATTTGTCCCTCTGGTGGCACAGAACGTTGCTCAGGGTACACCATAGGAGGTTGTCTACGCGTTGAAATGATGTGATGATAGTGATTATTAAGTTACGGAGCCAGAGTGAGTCTTTTAAACCTAACTTGAGCCTAATAATAATTATTATCATCTTGATTTGTCGAATTCGACTTCTATCATAAAAGGAAAGCTAAACTCAGAGAGTTATTTAAAGAAATCCCATATCAATAATTTATCATGTATAGATTCTGCTTATAATATTTAAATTTACAATATTCTGATCTATTTTTTGTATATTGTTACTGCTTTTAACCACTCTTTAGTTATTTGTTATTGATGCTATTTTTTATTCTTATCATTATTAATTACTACTTGTTTCGTAATTATTCATCAGCATATACAATTTTTTTAGCCATTTTTGTTTATCATATTTTCTCGTGTAAATATATGTATTTGTAAGGTACTTGTGTACTTTTCAGTGATGGCCTGTCATATGTCTTACGACTGTTTAACGTGGGATCCGAACCAGGGTAGAGGCCTGGCATTCCACACATTCACAAGTTGTGATTAATACACATCTTGTCAGAGGTGAAGGAAGTGGTTTGGCAATCAGATAAATCTGTGCCGGGACCGAGGATTGAACCCCGGACCCTCAGCACAGAAGTCTGACATCTTACCCCTAGATCAACAGGTCACCCTTAAGCCTAATTAACTAAATCCTGGTGACCTTTGGGATAATTCCCCTTTCAGGGAAAATACGCAAGGTACCAGCCCGGAATCGTGCCATGGACCCCTAGGCTCGTATTTAGGTGCATTGACCACTATACCACGGGGGTGGGGGGTTACGTCGTCATAAGACTGGGATATTAGCGCTCTCTACTTCGGCAGGTCCCTTTAACTCTTGATCATTTTCTAACAGGCAAAATGTTTATTAGGTTCCCTCTCCCTAAAAAAAATATGTAAATTCACATAAAGAAAACGCCTGCGGACCAATTTTCATAGGACAACTAGAAAAGTTCCTAGATCTACTTTCATGTTTTCATACGTCAAGTCATGTGATCTACAGCCGTCACTTTTAATAGATATTATCAACACCTATAAAAACAATGATAACAAATTAAAGTGTTATGTATGTTGACTGCAAAAAAAAAAGTATGTGTTGGTATTTTATAAAAAAAAGACTCTTTTTAGAATCGTACTGTACATTTTATAACTATTTTGTTGATTACAGTCCGTTCTAGAAAGCACCCTTTTCAGTATTTCATCAAGTATTTCTCTTTCATTTCCTTTAAGAACACGCTTAGATAGCCTATATAAAAGGGGAAGTCAAGTTTGTAGTAAACAGCCGACGAACCAATTCAAGTAAACGTGAAAAGATTTTTATTAAAATTGTAAAGGTCAGGAATTTAATATCCACGACAAGAGTTAAGATACCTCCAGCGACCTTTTTGTTGAAC
The DNA here is from genome assembly GCA_902155825.1 of Timema genevievae. Lineage (NCBI taxonomy): Eukaryota > Metazoa > Arthropoda > Insecta > Phasmatodea > Timematidae > Timema > Timema genevievae. Next base: position 155,637 of record CABFWO010000761.1, read on the forward strand.
CTCATTTTAACTGCTCTTGGAAATGGACTCTTATTAAAATAGAGTACTCCTTTGCCTTTTGAGGGCGTTCGTTGTTTGGTTTGTTTAAATTATGTTTATTATTATTACTACTATTACTATTACTATTAGCACCGCGCCTTACTACCCGTTTGGGCTATACGCAGAGCTATGTTTAGATTTGGTTGTTTTTTCATTTAGGATTGCAGGAGTTAGCGTAATGTGAATTTAACTATATGGAACCCACTTCGCGCTACTTTCGCGGTAGACTAGACTTCCGATGACGGGGAGATCGGGGTGTACTGAAGGTATTCCTAAACAGTTTCCAATTATTCCTCTACGCAAATGGGGGTACACGTCCTTTTAGTTCAACTATACTAATCCCCTAACATATCAGCTTAGTTAGTATATTGGTGTATAACCCGAACGGGTAGTAAGACGCGGTAATAAAAAATAATAATAAGAAACTAACTTAAATATAGAAT
>CABFWO010000761.1:160890-176019 GCA_902155825.1 Timema genevievae
AGGGTGATGGGGGGGGGGGAAGGGGGGTCTTAACCGCAAGTACTGTCTGTTCAAAGGGAACACAGAGAAGTGTGAGACCACCGGACTAAGCCTCGTGATCACAGAGGCTAGGACAGATGAACCTGTATTATATCAATCAGCGCCTCATGCTCACTCACCGTTTCGGTGCAACAGCGTCTTATGTCGGTCAGTGGCCGAACGGTCTAAGCGGCGCCACCCTCGTGTTCATACTGGCCTCGCTGATGTAAGGGGAGATCAGGGTTCGAGTCCCCGTCAGGTTTACTGAGAAGGGAGATTTTTCCCTTAAATTGTTTCCTACTCTCCCTACAAGCAAATGCGGGTATATTTCCTCTGAAATGTTTCCTTCCTCATATCTACCACACATAGTAGTTATTATATATGCGTATAACCTGAACAGGTAGTAAGGTAGTTGTATATTAATTTCTACCTGGGCTTCAAATGTTATGTTTTTTCTTGCTGAAAATATAAAATATCAAATTAATCCAAATCATACCTAAGAATAGTTTTAATTAATATGCCTTTTTTTTATTTGGGTGTTTCACTCGCGCTCGGCTCCTGAGTGTTCTCAAACACCAATTACGTCGATTAGTTTGAAAGTTAGAAGGGAAACTCAGAGGCCGTAAGCGAGCGGAACACCCTGTATATATACTTTTATATATGCTATATTTTTATTTATATATATAATTATAGGCTGTATATATTAAAAAGCATATTATTTAGAAATATTCTTAGGTATGATTTGGTTTAATTCGATATTTTTTATTGCCAGCAAGAAAAAACGTAATATTTGACCAGGGTCAAAATTAATATTCAAATACTCGACGGATTTAGCTTTAGAAGAATATATTTTAAATAAATGTTGTTCGAGAGGTATTGTTATATATTAATTTTTATCGTTGTCATAGTTTATAACTAAATAGTGTGCTGAGTAAGAGGAAAAACTCAATGGAAAACTCCTCGTATTAAAAAAACATAACAGGATGTTGTTTTATTTGTTTATGTACAAAATACCTATTGTTTATTTTGTTCTTGCATGGTTTATTGTTCACAAAGTATTATAGGTTGTTTTATTTATCAAACAAATTTAACTGTCATATTTATATCATGCTTAGTAAATAACTGAGCAAATAAAATACAAAACCTTTGATATATTTTCACATAATATGTAATTTTCAACAGGGTAGCCCTTATCGGAGGAGTAATTAAATATTATAAAAAAAATTAACACATGCATTCAGAATTTTTATGATATAATCAGGGTTAGAATTTTGATATTATTTTTTTTATATAACCAACTTCGGTGGCCTCATGGTTTAAGGCGCTACTCTCGCAATAGACAATACTGCCGAAGACGGGGATTTTGAGGTTCGATTCCGGTCGGGTTTACAGAGATTGATTTTTCCAAAATTGTTTATCCACTCTATCTGTGCGGGTAACCTTCTTCTAAATTCAACCCTCATTATTTCTAACTGGTAGTAAGATGCGGTGCTAGAAAAAATTCTGTTGATGATCCCTTGGTTGTGGAAAAAATTTTATCACTCTTTTTTGTTGTAATTTTAGATTTGTTGGTCATATTTTTTGTGGTTTTTTTAAGCATTTTTCTAGAATAAGTTTAATTTTAAATAATATTTTTATTTTATGAATACTTAAATACTCAAACATCAGCCCCTCTGTGGTATAGTGTTCAGAGTTTCTGGATACAGATCCTTAGGTCCCAGGTTCGATCCACGGCGCTTCCAGATTTTCTGTAAAGTAGTATGCCTAGAACGGGGTCAACTGCGACTATCAAGGACAAATTAATAACTACTTTAATGAAAAGGTAGCACCTATAGTCTAGAAAACTGAGGTTAAAGCCTGGAGGATTCGTTTGGCTCATCAAACAACACCCTCAATCTGCAAAAGTTGGCTTTAACTTCGCCAACAGATGGCGGTCGTTGGGCCGGTATAGTTCTATTGTGGGCTGACGCCATGGATTTTATTTTTAATAAGGTAACATATTTTTTTAAATACATCTTTCAGCATAAGCAAATAATAAACTTTATATCCTCTTTGCTTGTCTGGTTGTGAAATACACGTTCCTGGTGAGACTATAACTAGACTGGAGAGGGTTTTGTTAGGAGAGGGTAGCTATTACTTCTGAAGGAGGTATTACACATTCCTGGTGAGACTGTAACTAGACTGGAGAGGGTAGCTATTAATTTTGAAGGAGGTATTACACATTCCTGGTGAGACTGTAACTAGACTGGAGAGGGTAGCTATTAATTTTAAAGGAGTTATTACACATTCCTGGTGAGACTGTAACTAGACTGGAGAGGGTTGTGTTGGGAGAGGGTAGCTATTACTTCTGAAGGAGGTATTACAACATTCCTGGTGAGACTGTAACTAGACTGGAGAGGGTTGTGTTGGAAGGGGGTAGCTATTACTTCTGAAGGAGGTATTACACATTCCTGGTGAGACTGTAACTAGACTGGAGAGGGTAGCTATTAATTTAAAAGGAGGTATTACACATTCCTGGTGAGACTGTAACTAGACTGGAGAGGGTAGCTATTAATTCTGAGGGAGGTATTACACATTCCTGGTGAGACTGTAACTAGACTGGAGAGGGTAGCTATTAATTCTAAAGGAGGTATTACACATTCCTGGTGAGACTGTAACTAGACTGGAGAGGGTAGCTATTAATTTTAAAGGAGGTATTACACATTCCTGGTGAGACTGTAACTAGACTGGAGAGGGTAGCTATTAATTCTGAAGGAGGTATTACACATTCCTGGTGAGATTGTAACTAGGCCGGAGAGGGTAACTATTACTTTTCAAGCAGATATTTGTAAATTATCAATATTACTGTCAGGAGAATGTAAGAGTTTAGCTGTTAAATCCTTTTCATTGCATTTAACATTTGTAAAGTGGGTGTTTGATTTAGTCGTGTGCTCAATACGAGTTTTTGTTCATATTTTCAGGTCATTATTTATAAATTTAAAGTAAATTGGTTCATTTTTTGGTCTTTTTTTGATAATATTTACCTAGTTAAAAAAGTCCCGGTCCTAGTTATAACTAATAAACATCCCCCAGACATTATTGGATACTCTACTATAAGTGAAGATAGTTAATTAACACAAATTAAGCGCTTTTAATGGTAATCAAATTTTAACAAATTGGTAATTAAAATGAAATGGGAAAGATTGCTAGCTATTTATTGATGTGCATAATTAAATGAAAGTATATGAAAGAGAAAGATTAATTGTATCGATTAGAAAGAAAATGTAGTTATTTATTGCTTTTCAGAAACTAAAATAAATTTTTTATATTAGTTATTCTTAAAAAAAAGGTATAACTATAGAAAAATTTAGATTTTGTCCTTAAACTTTGAGACCAGTTCTATCCACGTTTAGCACAGATAGAGCTCAGTTATATCTTTGTTTAGCAAAGAGTGTCGAGTTTACCCTGTGGGTGATAAATAGCCCGGCTTCCCTTACAATTTGTGTCAATTTACTGCACGAACCTATAGGCGGGTGGCTTCAGTCAACACTCCGTTACTTGGACATGGTCTATACACACACACACACACACACACACACATGCATACATACGCAAACACACACACGTATGCGTAGGGTGTTACGTAGCATGTGGGACGCCCCTCAACGGTGGACGGGAGATACACAAACAATGAAAAATGTTTATTATTTATTATTTAGCACCGCGTCTTACTAGCCGTTCGGGTTATACGCTTAAGTACTAATTACGCTAATGGATTAGGAATAGGAAAGGTTGAATTTAGAGGAAGTGAACCCGCATTTGCGTGGAGGGAGAGTGGAAAACCATTTAGGAACCCCCCCCCAGTTCACCCGACCGAGATTCGAACCTCGATCTCCCCGTCCTCGGCAGTCGAGCCCAACACAATTTTTAAATTAGATTTCTGTCTCCTGTTTATCGCTGAAGTGAGTTCCACTTGTTACATTAATTACTTTACCCAACCAATGGCACTTGAAGGAAAATAGCAAGTGTGACCCGTTATAACTCGTGAATTGTAATGATTTTAAATCACTGAATCACCATGCATAAGTTATATAAACATGTTAAGATTGTGCAACAATTTTTTGCTGTCGATTTACCCTAAGGTGTGGATGCAGGGGGACGCGAGATAAAGGTAAGTATTTTTTATTTTGCAGATTTTACACCAAAACCTTTGTTTGGCCAAAATAAATAAAATATTCTTTCAGTAGAAATCTAGAGTTTTATTTTCTCCACATGGTGATATCAACAGTTGTTGAATATCTGTCAAGGATGTCCTGGAATTTAATGACAACTTCTTCTCTTCATTTAAAAAGTTTCTCATCTAATGCCGCTATGATCATGACAGATATTCAACAACAGTTGATATCACCACGTGAAGAAAATTATACTCTTTGTTTCTACTGGAGAAATATTTGGTTTATTTTGGCAAAAAAAAAAGTTTTCTTTAAAAATTGTAATAACCTTGTTCTGCTTATAGCCCCTGCCATTATAATAAGACTACACTTAAAGCAGTAATGTATTGTATTTTGCCTATCTAATCTATCTCACGGCGCTATATCAAGAGCGTGCACATCAAAAACACGCATTTAGAACACCGTATTAATATATCATATATACCTTACTTTATGTAAATATGATTTTTTTTGTACTAAAAGCTTGTAGTTCTGTGATTCTTCCATTAAAAATGATCATACACTCAAACTTCCAAAGGGACCTAGCAGGTGAGAAATTTATTTTTCTTTACATATCGTTCGTTTTCGGCGTTGCTGGCTAATATCGCCCAAATGTGCTATACCTTTACTGAATTCCTGGTAAGGGAATCAAACCGGGGTCCTTGGGGTTATAGAGAAAAAACACTATTTTTAAATGGAGTATTATTAAGAAATTAAGGGTACCCTCTTTTTATTCCAAGAGCTTTTATGTGTGGATGTTGTCCTAAGTTGAAATTAAATTATAACCCAACTTCATAATACTTTGGCAATCAAGGACATATATGTTGGAGCTACTTCGAGACCATAACTAAAAGAGCTACTTCAAGACCATAACTAGGAGAGCTACTTCAAGACCATAACTAGGAGAGCTACTTCAAGACCATAACTAGGAGAGCTACTTCAAGACCATAGCTAGGAGAGCTACTTCGAGGCCATAACACATCACAAATCACATTTATTGCTTAAAGAACACATGTGATTTAAAATACCAATGTGTGACGTCACTTTGAAAATTATATTTACCGCAAATAAGTAAAAAAAAAGTCCTGGATTGTAAGATAGTTTTTTGTTTCTCCTAAAAAAAAATTGGGATTTTGGACATGTTTCCTTTCTGCTGTTAGCAATTAAAGTATGCCTTGTTAATGACACTATAGAACCACTTAACAATTGGACAAATAGGGTCAATCTAATTAACGAGAAATAACTAAGATGTAACGAGTTTTACTAAAGTTTTGTCTTTAACGAGTCGAAATTTATAAGTTTTGTTTCCTCGAAGTAAACTTGGTAACAATCGCTTTGATGAGGTGATATTTTTTTAACTATTTTTTTATTGCGTTACGTTAATATAAAAGTTAGTTCTGTTCTAGTTCGTAAAGTTCGAAGGACAGACACGGTATGGAGACAGTAGACTAAAACGGACAAAGAAGATGGTTAATGGACCGACCGTTCCGGAAGTTAACGAGTCGTTACACTGCAGAGTGTAAACTAATGTGTAGCAAATAAAACAATCAGGTTTACGTTAAATAAAAAACTATATTTTTATATACATAATCTGTAAACATATAATACATATATTTGTTGTTAAAAATGATAGTAAATTAGTTTAAATTTATTTGGTATGGTGGTGTGATGTCAGCTTAATTTTTTTTTTAACTATTCTCATAGACATACTGTAAATACAACTCTAAAAATAACAAAATAATTTAAACAACTTGACTGGTAACTATTGTATTTAAAAAATATCTTATATATAATGTACAATTTTGATATAATTTTTATATAATTAATATCAAATTAAAAGGCCGAGTAGTCGAGATTGCGAAAATGTTTAGTTGAGTTTTATGTGTATGTATGTATTTATGTATGTATGTGTGTGTATGTATGTATGTATGTATGTATGTGTGTGTGTATGTATGTATGTATGTATGTATGTATGTATGTATGTGTGTGTGTATGTATGTATGTGTGTATGTATGTATGTATGTATGTGTATGTATGTATGTATATATGTATGTGTGTGTGTGTGTATGTATGTGTGTGTGTGTATGTATGTATGTATGTATGTATGTATGTGTGTGTATGTATGTATGTATGTATGTATGTATGTATGTATGTATGATATGTATGTATGTATGTATGTATGTATGTATGTATGTATGAATAGTTCGGTCCCCTGTATGTAAACTATTAGTCACTCTGGTGGCACAGAGCACTACCCAGGGTACACCATGGGAGATTGTCTACACGTCGTACCAGTAATGAGATAATAGTGATTATGAAGGTATGAAGTCAGGAGTTTAACTTGCCTAGGTTAGGTGTTATCCGTGGAGTGAGACGGGCTCTTAATATTATATTATTTTAGATCAATTGCAACAAATTTTGTTTGGGTGCCTCCAAGAGTTGAAGCTTAAGATGAAATAACCCGTACTTAGACTTGATTAAATGTCAAAGATCCTGGAGTGATCTTAATAAAATATCCCATGTTTAATATTATGGTTGCGTGCAGTTGGCAATATTATTGTACATGGAATCTTGTATCGTGTTGTTGGTAGTCTGTGGATGAGCTCACGCAAGTCATCTTGTCGGTTTGGTAGTTTTTTTTAGCAATAGTAATAATATTACAAGTAACAACGATAGAATATTATTAGATCCCCGTAAAATTGGTTTTATTTTTAGTTGAATTTCTTTTTTTAAATCTCCCTTTTCGGTGTTATTTCGTGTTTATTCAAAATTAAATATTATATAAGGTGTTTAAGTATTATTTACATATTGATACAATGTTTACAATGTTAAAATTTATTATTGAAACCTTATATATTTGCTATACATTTCTTTGTCAAATTTGTCTGCATTTTCACAATTTTGTAGCCTAAAGTTAGCTTACACTACAGCAAAGTACTGATCAAATTACAGCATGGTCAAAATTTCTGCTTAATTCCTTCTTAATTTCCTGTTTATTTTAAAATTTTGTTATTGTAAAAGTGGTGTTATTTCATTTTACAGGAGGATTTCGTGTAACGAGACAATTTCGTTTTATTTCGCTTCTCAAAAAACATTGTAAATCATATCTAAAAAACTATCAAAGGAAAAAGTACTCGATTCCATCTCTGTATGGCATTTTTATCTTTATCGCGTCTCAACATTTTTTACGGGGCTCTAAGTATTATACATCAGTTGTTGTCTAGGCTTATAAAGATAAAAAATGAAAAAGATAATCCAATAGGAGGGGGTATGGGGGGAGGGTGTATAGCGTGAGGCGGTATGGGGGTAGGGGGTATAGGGGGAGGGGGTACTGATGAAATACAGACCAAACCATCTTGCCCCGTGCCCAAAGTCTTACTACTCATTCAAGATAAACGCGTATGTATACTTTATTTTTTACTACCTCGTTACGCGCATGTATGATAATTACTCTACTGGGCTAAGGATGAGTAAGGAAGCATTTTAGAGGTAACTACCCACATTTGCGTGGAAGGAGGGGTGAAAAACCATTTAGGAAAGATCAACCTCAGTATACCCGATTTGGATTCGAACCCCGAAATCCCTGTCATCTCTAGAACAGTCCAACCCGAGAGTGACGCCTTAGACCGTTCGATCATTGAAGTGGGTAAGGTCAAAAATTGATTAGACGAATTCCGCTTCGGAAGGACAACACTTTATTTTAATCCACGCCATCCTAAATGTACGCATTTAATTACATTTAATCGGGTATGACCCACTTCGGTGGCCGCGTGGTCTAAGGCGCAACTATTGAAATATACTAGACTGCCTATGACGGGCAGATCTAGGTTCGAATCTTGGTCGAATGTAATGAGGGTGGTTTTTCTTATATAATTTTCCACTCTCCCTCCATGCAAATACAGGTACATTTATTCTAAATATAACGTTACTCATTCTTAAAACCATTAGCGTAATAAGCGTATAACCCGAACGGGAAGTAAGACGCGGTGATAAAATATTGGGCAAGGATTAAGAAGGTTGAATTTAGATTAAAAGTACCTTAATTTACCTGCAGGGAGAGTGGGAAAAACATTTAGAGAATAATACCCTCTGTATCCCCAACCGAGACTCAAACCTTGACCTGCCCACCAGAGATGAACGAGGCTAGAAGAGCTTGACGTTTAGTCCGTGTGCACACAGATTCGTGTTAGGGGTGAGTTAAGTAGGTCACATCAGAAGGAAAGAGGAAGGTTTATTTTTTTCCCACCCTATACTAGATTACCGCATGGGGTCTTACTGGGATATTTATTCTCACAAAGTTCACTCTCGAAGGACGATTCCTGCTGATTTATCATGTCTTTCCATCTTTCTCTTAGCTCGTTAAATTAAAAAAAAATAAAGGTGGTAGTTACCTCAAAGTAGGTCAAGAGAAAGTGCTATAAAAATCTTTGAATTTGTTTTAGAAGCCAATAAAGGCAAAAAAACAAAACAAAAACACGATTAATGATTTAACAATATACTACTAGTAATCTTAAAATAAGATAAATTTTCATACATTTGATTTTTCTTTTATTTATTCAGGAAAGTTAATTCATCCGGGCGCAGAGGCTGATTTACGCATAGGCCTAAATAGGCACGTGTCTACGTCAGCAAATTTTGAAAGAAGGCGAAAAATGTTATATACTAGTTTCTTATTATCTATTGTGTAGAAGCTAATATTTTATTTGTAGTAACACGTTCTACAGTTTACTAATTCAAACTTTTATGTTTTTAAATCATATAATATTCGAATTAGTGTTTTTTGTGATAGTGTAAAAGTATTTATTAAAATTTTTAAGTCTTTGCTTGGATTCTTACTACTCTAAAACCTTCACTATAGTAAAAAATAATCAAATAATGTAAGCAATTTTTTTGTATCTGCTATTCCACAAAAAGCACTTGTGTATTTGGTATATGTGTGTTGTTGCATGAGGGTCGGTAGGGGGTAGACGGGAACTTAGAAGGGGATACATTAAGGTAGAAAAGGTGGGTGGCAAACTATCTAGCGCCTATGGGTGGCAGACTCATAAATCCACCCCTGTCCGTACGCATTAAGCCTAGCTAATAAAAAAAAGAGGTACTTTTTTTTGGTTAGACTTCAAAAGAAAATAGATTTAAATTTCAGTCAAATGGACGATAACTTTACATTCTAAACACAAATAAATATTGTTGTGTTTTATTTAGTATATTTATTGTTTATTTAAAAGCTACTAAACTTGATTTATAAATTTGTCATAACGTTTTTTTTTAAAAAAAAAGAGTATATTTCATATCAACTAAACAATATAATTACAATAGTGTTTTTTAAAAATTTATCATCAAAAAATAAATACAAATGAATATGCATAATGTTTTTATTATTTTAGTAATTTATTGATTTAATTTGAATTCAACGTTAATTTTAATGGGTGTCGGGAAAATTGCGTCCGGGAAAACTGCGCCCTCGGATGAATCATCACACTAATAGGTGGGAAAAGTGCGCCCACGTGACCTTGTCTGTCTCACCTAAATAATTTTAACAAGATCTTGTGGGTGCACTTTTCTCACTTTCCTCACGACCTTAACATTTTCAGCAGCGTAGATTGGTTCATCGCATCCTTTTGTTTAGGAGGGTGGGTATTTCAAATCGACTCATCGCATATAATGAGGTCTTGAGGAGGTCAAAATACTTCGATTCATCGCACTTGTCTCTTTGCCTGTTGTTTAGGTTAGGTTAGGTTAGGTTTTTCAATTTAATAAAGATTAGTGTGTGTATTTGTAAGCGTTTGATGTGAACATATAAATTGAAGTTACCAAACTAATTACCTTTTACTCCATTTTTTTGAATCTAGGCTAAACTCTTCAAACACTTTGTTAGGTCCTTGGACGTACTTGTTTTGTAAGTGTGTAAAACAGTGTGTAGGGCGCACTTTTCCCAACTATTAGTGTGATGATTGATAGGTGGGAGCTATTTTTCCCTTTTTTCTGGGAAGAAGCAATTTTTCCCTAATCCTTTTAATGTGATAAAAATACACTCAAATCATGGAATGTAACTGAAATAATAACTCCAACATTGTTTTTTATTTATAACAATTTATTACATAGCCAAATAAATGTTGAGATTGCCATGCGTATTAATTGAAGCAATATTTTATTTATTTTGACGAAAAAAGTTTAATCTTATAAAAACAAATTCAAAAATACTTGTTTTCAAATCGTGCTCACTCCCTCCCCCTCCCCTATTTTTGTGCTTAAGATCCCAAAATATAACTCCCCCTCTAAAATTAATATCCGATGTTAAAATTTCTAGTGTGGACAAAAAAAATATAAGAAAAAGATAAATCAAAATTTGACCTTTTGACCTCAGATTAAGGGCTGCGTGAAAGTCACAAGACGATACAACCCTAATCCCACACCCACCCTCTGCCTCTCTTCTAATCTCACGACACTAGCGCTACCACAATGTACCATGCCTTGATAAGAAGCGCTTCGTGTGGTAAACTTACCAACTAGAAGCAGACAAAGCCAGGCATGCTACTGTTAATTTATTCGTACCGGTAAAAAAGAAACCCTTAAATGAGGCCTGAGCTAGTATAACCAGCGGTATTATTGGATTTTTTACTATTTTTATTTATTTTTTCTAGGAGTTTAAGAGTTTTAAGAATAAAAGAGCATCTATGACTTGGTGTATGGATGTTATTATTATTATTATTATTATTATTATTATTATTATTATTATTATTATTATTATTACTAGCACCGTGTCTTACTACCCGTTCGGTTTATACGCACTTACGCTAATGTGTAATGGTAGGGTGATTGTGAGATGAAATGGAGGACCTACAGTTTAACGTGGGATCCGAACCACGGTGGAGGCCTGGCATTCCTCACATTCACAAGTTGTGATTAATACACGTCTTGTCAGAGGTGAAGGAAGTGGTTTGGCAATCAGATAAATCTGTGCCGGGACCGAGGATTGAACCCCGGACCGCTAGCACAGAAGTTTGACACCTTACCTCTAGACCACCAGGTCACCTGTATGGATGTTGTTGAAGCGAAGGGAGTATGCAAAGATAGGGAAGTGTGGAGAAAGTTAGCGAGTGTAACATCTATTAAGTTACAAGAAACAATAATATAATAATAACGTAATCATATATTAACTGTCACCGAAGTTACAAGAAACTAGGACAGTGAAACTAAATATAAAACATTCTAAATATGGTAATTGATACTCACCCCCTGTCAGCATTTGACCATATAACCAAAACATCAACATAACCACCAGCCAAGTAAAAATACATCCGGGCCCCACATATATTATTCAGTTAATCAAATTATATTATTATCGTTCTATGATTTATATTTCTTCTATCCCGTCTAAAAAAGGTATCAATGTTGTCACAATAATGAAAATTTACCTTTTACAGTTAGGTCCTATTCTTTATAAAGATATCTGGTGTGTGTAGCGATCCGGCTGGAGAACACTTACATATATACATAGATATATTGTGCATTGTTTATATGGGTCAGTCTGCAATTTTATTTAGTATTTTATTGGTCATTTTGTATGTCCTTCCTCTGTCCCTTAAGGACGCAGGACGGTTACATGAGGAAGGATTAATTACTGAGTTGTTTTTTGAGCTGTATGAACAGTTTCTTGCTTACCCCGTAAGGAAACGGTGTGATTATGTGTGTATGTTATGTGTGTTGGTATGTATGTATTTTTTCATCGACAGTTCTATGATCAGTAAAACCGTCACAGTAATTCTATAATGCAATTGAGAATCTACTCCGAAATACCGTCAAGTAATAAGTTTGATAGGATATAACTCGATGTAATCAGGATTTATGGCCGGTAGGCGGATTACAGTTCTATTGAGATCGATCAAACTTTTTTTTATGAGTGTGTGTGTGTGTGTTTTAAAGGGAATGCTGTACCCCAAGCTATTCTCAAAATAACCAAACAAGTTTTACTTTTATTTCTGTCATAGATTTTTTTCTCTATCATTATTCTCGGTCTCGTGTTTTAACTAAGACGAAAATTGTTGTTAAAATAACAGATATTTAGATTTTTTTTTACCAAATTAATCGATTCCATATCCGAAACAAAATATCAATATTTTCCGTTCTGAAATTGAAGCAATCATATATATAAATTTGGGGGGAGGGGGGCAGTTTTGAACACTCGAATTTTCACTTTTATTAATATTTTTTTAAAAAGTGTTCATAGATACTCTCTATATGAGATAAAACAGGAGATATTATCTTCTTTATGAGGTATATATATATATATTATTTTTTTAATTTCAAATATGCTCATATTTTTTATTCTAACGAACCAAATAATACCATCATTACTTGTTTTTTGACGCGTTTTACTACCTATCATGGCTATCCACAAATAATTAAACTATTAACGTAGACATGAAAAAGGTATTCGAGGAAATCTACTCTCATCTGTGTATGGGGTGAGGTGGGGAGGAACATAAATTAAAAAAAACCTTTTAGTATACATCATACCAGAGTCCCACGCTTCGACCTCCCTTTTAACGAACAAACCATTCTAGAGAACATGGACTTTTTTACACGTGTCTGCCAATGCAATAATAATGATAGTAATAATAAAAATATCGTCTTTATTTGGGTAAAATTAAGGTTGAGAGTGTGGGGGAGGCGAGAAATGGCCAGTGTTTTTGAAATTTTCCTTGCAAAAAAAAAGTTTTTTGACAAAAAAAATCAAATATTCTTCCAGTAGAAACCTAGAGTTTAATTTTCTCCACACGATGATATCAACAGTTGTTGAATATCTGTGAAGGGTGTCCTGGAATTTAATGACAACTTTTTATCTTCATTTAAAAAATTTCTCATTTAATGCCGCTAAGCTCATGACAGATATTCAACAACTGGTTGAGGTCATCAGGTGAAGAAAATTAAACTCTATGTTTATACTGGAAGAATATTTGATTTATTTTGGCTGAAAAAGGTGTTGATATAAAAACTTCAACAACACTTAACTTTTATCGCGATCCCTGCCCTCTCACCTTAAAGCCAGTGCCGAGGTCAGTAGTTTTGAAGGCACATAGTGCCTTGTTGCACGGGACCCGTCACTCCCAAGGTTTACTGGCCACCACACCCCTTTCGACGTCAAAGTTATAACGGGAGGGGGGATGGAGTGGGTGGGTTAGTTTATAGTCAATGCTAAACTACTGCTTCCAATCCTCTTTGCAATATTACCCATAAATACAATCTAACTTTGACCTTCTTCATATATCGACACAATAATTCATCACAATTTCCCGACTACATCATTTTACCGCTGATTTATTGGGCAGGTTTGACCTCCAACAAACTTTTAGTATTTTTTTAATGGAAGGATTTTTCAGGTATTTCTTAATAAAAGTTTGTATGGATATAGTTATATTACCTATTTGTAGATATTAGTATGAATAGTACCTGCTTCAGTGGCTGCACGGTCTAACGCGCTACTCTAGCAGTAGACTAGACTGCCAATGATTGGGAGATTGAGGTTCGAATCTCGGTTGGGTGTACTAAGGTATTTTCCCCAAAATAGTTTTCCACTCTCCCTCCACTCAAATGTGGGTCCATTTCCTCTAAATATAACCTTACTCATACATAAAGCCGTAATTGGTACATAAGCGTATAAACCCAAACGAGTAGTAAGGAAAAAAAGATATGGATAGCATATTAGGTTAGGTGTCAAATATTCAGGTAAGCCACTGCTTAAACCAGTATTAAATATAGGTTCATCTAAATATTCGGACGGCTTTTGACATAATAATATGCTTATTAATTGTTTTTCATTTTTCCTTTCTAAGAGAGGTTTAAAAAAAATCCTTGTGTTGATGCGGTGAAGGCTTTGGTAAATAACAAAAGGTGTGAGAGGTTGAATAAAGTTATAGCACTAATATCCTTGAACACCTTGAGATTATTAGACCGCTGTTGGGTGTCAAAGAGATGCCGTTCTTTTGAGTGCGTGCCGATGCTGTACTAGAGTCCTTCTTGCATTCAGACTAATAATATCCTGGACTAATGTTCTCCGCTTACACCGGGAGTTGAGTTGGGCCTGCTATGCTGCACGCTCCTTAATTGCCGCTGGAGTGCGTTTGCCTTTTATCGTAAATGCGGGAGTGCCCCGTTTACCCACCGCCTCTCTTCTCTGATAACGCCGCGAGAGGAGAGCCTCGCAATTGATGGCGACGGCAGAACGTACGTTGTAAAAAAAAAAAATAGGGGGAGGCGTTCGAATTGATATTCGAATCGACGTATTTATTATCTTTGAAAATCGGGAAAAAATATCAGAGTTTTTCTGGGAAGTGGGAGATAAATCTGCCAACTACTTCGGTGGCCGCATGATCTGTGCCGTCATTCTCTTTATATACTAGCCTGCCGATGACAAGGAGATTGGGGTTGGAATCCCGGTGGGGTGTAATGAGGGTGGTTTTCACCTAAATGATTTTCCACTATTCTGCGAAACAAATGCGGGTACGCTTCGTCTAATTTTTTTTTTTTTGAACACGTCGGGAAGATACCTTGTTTGATTGCCTTGCCTTGGCACTTTTTCTGGATACTTTGACTGGATAGTTTGCCTCGGTATCTTGTTTGGATACCTCGTTAAGATACCTGGCTGTGATATCTTACCTGTATACCTTATTTGACTACCTTTCCTGGATACATTTGGCTTAATTTGATCCTATAAGCCTCACCCCTTAGATTAAGTAGTTAAAAATTACTGTTTTTAAAAAACCTTTAATTGCAACTACAATTTAATAAATATTATTAATATCAACATAATCGCTGAGCATAAATACTAATTTAAGTTCGATGCTATCTGGCAACTCAACTTACTTACAACTTAGCCCCACGTAGTCAAGCTCGCTAATTACTCAGCCCATGGGAATCTACC
>CABFWO010000761.1:181786-196852 GCA_902155825.1 Timema genevievae
CCCCCAAGATAACCGCTAATCGGTGGTACCAGACAGAGTCATTGCCCAATGGGGTTGGAAGCTCATGGGTTTGAGTCGAGCTCACCCTCACCCTGACGAGACAAGAGAATTCCCCTCTCTGCCTGCAGGATGTTCCTCGTCCGGTGATCCTGGCAGAGTACCTCTTCAGGGGGGCCTCCAGGTAACGTCCAGAGGGCCTAACCCGAGGGGCGGCTAAATCTCTGTTAAGGTCGGCTGTATGGGAGTGAATAGGGAGGAGACCCCCCTCTCCCCCACACTTGCAGAACACCAAGCGGTTGGTAGCTAGTAGCTTCCTGGAAAATTGATCAGGTCATCTTCACGAGGTCCACGCAGGCCAACTCAGGTTGAGAGCTCTTTGGAGTGATTCCTGAGTTTAGGCGCCTGACCTCCTCTGAGGGGTTAACCTCCCTCTACATGAGAATCCAGCACTCACGCAAGGAGGATCCAACCCCTCCCACTGATGAGGACGTGGGGGTTTTCTCAGTTGTCCGGTGATGACGGGGTTGACGGTCTCTAAATTGCTCGTTGCGCATGTAAAAGTGCGTGGCTACGCTCGAAGGACACAGCCATGATGAGTTTTAGGACAAGTGGATGCCGGACCCTATTATGGCAGATGAGTTTCTAGCTTGAAAAGTCTCTGGCTTATATAAGGTGTTAGTCTGGTGATGTATGGTATCCCAAATACCCGCGGAGCTACAATAGTAAGTATTATAGTAGAAAGAAACTTACAGAAAATACAAACTTTTGCGGCCAACATTGCTAACATTTTTTTCAGTTTTACTAGAGTTATTCAAGGACGTAGACAGTGGAGGTTCAGAGGGGTTCTGGACCCCCTTTGGAATTTGTAGGGAGCCCACCCCAAGGGGGGGCTAATTAATATATACGTATAAAAGTTGTATTAGCTAAAGGCATAGTAACATTTTCTACCAACCTCCTTACCCCTTAGAAAAATTAAATTGGTATTATCTTATAATTAGTCATAACCTCTATCGATAGTAACAGCTGTATACTACCTGACTTGATGTATGAATACGTGAAAAAGTTTTGGTAACTTTTTAACTGCCCGATACGGTAATTCATATCAGAATGTACTATTGATAGTCTGCTTTGAACTTTACTCGTAAACCAGCTCGGACCTTGCCCACACTGGTGGCCACGCGGTTTAAGGTGCCAAGCTCTAGACAGACCGGATTACCATTGATTGGGTGGATATAGGTTTTAATCCCGGCTAGATATACTGGTTAGTTGATTTTACACATGTTATTTATCACTGTGTGTTTCTTCACCCTCTCTACACGGTAACGCGGTTGTATTTATTAAACCTCTTAGATTAAACCGCTAAACAACCTTAATTTTTTTTATTAATTTAGCACCGCGTCTTACTACCTGTTCAGGTTGTACGCAAACCTTAGTGTTAAAACGCATATATAAATGGCTCATTTGAACAAAAAGAAATACTGCAAGGTGCAAAAGAGGGGGAGGGAAAAAATGGGTTTGGGGGTAATGGCGTGCCTGAGCATCAATACAACTATTACTACAATTATTATTATAACGCCCCAGGGACGATACGATGGCGTGGGAATACCCACAGGCCGACTACATCACGGAACAGTATCCATCTTAACCACAATGTTGCCAACGTCACGCAACCAATTAAAATATAATTATCATTATATAAGTTATCTTGGGAGCTCCTGGAAATGAGCTAAATGTTATCTTCCCTTGGTTTACTCCCCCCCCCTTTCATTCATCTCTTCATCCCCTTATCAGCCCCCCCCCCTCCCCGAATAAAACTAAATTATATCGTTGTTTCAAAGAGTAAATAATATTTAAAACAAATTAGTTATTTTTTATTTTAATTGTGTATTTGATTTTAATAATAAGTGTGTGCTTGTTTGATAAGATTATTTAAATCAATTAAATAAGTTTTTTAAGGGGATCAATTTCTTACGACCTTAAGGAGGGGAAAAAACGTAAGTTAAGGTCCAAATATATATATATATATATATATATATAAACAAAATAAATAAAATATTGCTTTAGTTGATACATTAAGTTTAATTTTCTATACATATTAATCATTTAAGATACATAATATTTATTCAATTTTTCGAAATCTTAGAGATATTTGGAATATAATAGTAAATATTTAAATTTTAAAACATCCAGATTGGCCATTTATTAGACAATAATTAGACAAACATAAGACCTTTTAATGAACTTTAGATAATGGTTAAAAGAGGTTTTTGTCATACTTTAAAAAAATAGAATTTACTGGTGACTTTATGGGGTTTGAGATATAAAAGTTGGTATCACCATGTGTAGAAAATTAAACTCTTAATGTTTGTACTGAAGAATTGTTTGATCTATTTTGACCAAAATAAATTTTGTTGTGATAACTGCGAAAAACACTGACCTTATCTCGCGTCCCTTACACTCCCACCTTAAACCAATGCTGGGAACAAAGCAAGGTTAGTTTAAGGCGGAGGACTATGAGAGGTCTATGTGTGTGGGGGGGGTTGTTTCGTGACCTGTCGTTGTTTCTCATCGTGACGTCAATAAGGACCTCACTTCCTTTTGACAAAGGAAGTTATTTATGAGATTTCGCGTTGACAGCGTCCCCCTCCTCCCGTCCAGTAGCAATAAAATCTCACCCACCCAAGTCAACACAAGTATTTGGGATCCAGGTTTACAGGACGAGATAGAAGTTTGACATCAGGACATCGGAACATCTGAGGTGGATTTTTGAGCATGCATGATTTACCAATAGAAATGAAAATTTTGAATAGGAAAATTTTCCGCAGTGGCGGCTTGCGGTGGAGGGATTAAATGATGGAGGTGGCACCTATAGCCTATTATATTTCAAAATATAGTGGGTTATAATAAAGGGGGAGGGGAGGAAGCACGGAGGATGGGGAGGAGGGAGACAAATATTGGGCCAACCTTAAAATTATTTATTTACCTTATTGATGGTAAAAAATTGAAGCATGATTTATGAACATAACGGGTCTACAAAGGCTCGCATTCATTTGTTTCTTTACTGGTTTTTTAGCACCGCGTCTTACTACTAATCACGCAATTGTGTTAAGGATGAGGAAGGTTGACTTTAGAAGAATTGCACCCGTGGCAGTGGAATCCTATTAGGAAAAACCGCTCTTAGTGCAACCGACTGGTATCGAACACCGATCTCCCTGCCATCAGCATTATGGCCTATTGCGAGAGTAGTGCGTTACACCGTGCGGCCACCTTAGCTCGTTTGATGATTTTTTTTGGTGTAAACGCCCTCAGGAGAAATTAATTTTAAGTATAAACGTTGACATTTGGGATATATATATATATATATATATCCCGATTAAAAATGGAAAATTTTCCGGAAAAAATATAGGGAATTTTTTTACAAAAACGAATAATTGTCCATCTCACATATTTATCCACCACTAAGAGAGAAACATTTCCCATGGTGTTATCACCGGACGTCCCGAGTTCTGATCCTGATCGGCTCAATGTACGCCTTGATCCTTTATCGAATACCCTCATAATAATCCGTAGCTAAGTTTTATTAATTTCTCGTATTTCTCAAGTTTGTCTAAAAGCACACATTTCTATTTAAGGCTTAACATTTGATGTTTTATTTTGTTCAACAGTATCGCACTTAAAAAATATGTATCATTGGTTAAAATAATGGATATTATTATTATTATTATTAGCACCACGTCTTACTACCCGTTCGGGTTACACGCACTTACACTAATGTGAAATGGTAGGGTGATTGTGAGATGAAAATGGAGGACCTACAGTTTAACGTGGGATCCGAACCACGGCGGAAGCCTGACATTCCACACATTCACAAGTTGTGATCAATACACGTCTTGTCAGAGGTGAAGGAAGGGTTTGGCAATCGGATAAATCTGTGCCGGGACCGAGGATTGAACCCCGGACCCCCCAGCACAGAAGTGTTGTGGATGTTGTAGTTGTTCTAGACTTAATTTAGTTTATAGATCGTGGGCTTATATAATAAGTCGATTCAGAAAGTGCGCGTTTAATATCTCGAAAAATAATAATTAATGTTTCTATCAATACTCAGGTGTAGGTACTATAATGAGTAAAAACAAAAATTACCTAGCATTGAAGTATTGGTATCAACAGGAAATTATCGATATTTTGTCAACTATCGATACTTTTTCCACACTTCTCTAATAGAGTGTAATCATCCCTCTTCCAAGAGGAGCCCATTTAGCGCCCCACACACACGGATCAGTACAGCTCTCAGTTCGAAAAGATCATTCTGAACTGACCTGAAGCTTTGCACATATATGTGCCAGTCTTAAATAGAGGGTGGTTGAATCCGGACGTGTTTTTATGTCATTTGTGTGTGTGGACAGAGTCGGTAATGAACGGGTGCTGAAGAAGTGCGGTTTTTAAGGGAAGGTCAATGTGAAAGAAGCGTCTTACGTTGGTTTGAGAATGTCGAGAGGATGAGTGTGTATCGAGTGATGAAGCAAATATATGAAGGTAGAGTGTGTGGATCAAAAGGAAGGGCCATGTAATGTTGTAGATGAATGTGTGAAAAAAGAGAAACATTAATAGTTTTAATAATAAAAGAGCATGTAAGACTCGGTGTATGGATGTTGTTGAAGTGAAGGGAGTATGCAAGGATAGGGAAGTGTGGAGAAAGTTAGCGAAGAGAACGAGCTGTCACGCGTGAGGCTACTTCGTATTACATTCTCTAGACCTTGGCGGAGTGACGGTCAGCAAATATAAAGAAACCTGCAGGGGCAGGGAGAAAGACATGAAAAAGCTAAGGAAGTTAAACTTAGGGGAAGAATAAAAAGAAGAAAAAAAAAGAAGAACAATCTCTTTGAGTTAAAAAAAATTTTTTTTTACGTTGGCTACATTTATTAGCTGTAGGATATTTTGTGTTATCATCTTAACCATTAAACAACATATTCTGATGACTCTACTCAGTCTTTGGTCATTAATAATTCATAATAAATCTTTTATTTCATGAAGTACACTACGTTCCAATAAATGTAGGCCCAGAGCCCTATAAATATGTTCTCCTTGATTTGAATGTGACAGTACAAAGTAAAAATGCTTTTTCGTATAAAATTAAACTTGGCTATAACAAACACCAGGGGAGTAAAAAAAATCCTCTTTATAACCATTAATCACTTTTTCAATTATCATTTAAAGCTACCTCAATATAAATATAATTTTTTTTAATTACCCTCTTCGGTGGCTGCGTTGTCTTACGCACTATTCTAGACGTAGACTGTACGGCCGATAACGGGAAGGTCGAGGTTCGAATCTCAGTCGGGTGTACTGAGGATGGTTTTTCTAAAATGGTTTTCCATTCTCCCTCTACGCAAATGTGGGTACAATTCCTATAAATTTAACATTCATAATCCCTAAAAACATTAACGTAGTTAGTAATAATAATATTTAGCACCGCGTCTTAATTCCCGTTCGGGTTATACGCTTAAGTACTAATTACACTAATGGGTTAGGAATTAGGAAGGTTGAATTTAGAGGAAGTGAACCTGCATTTGCGTGGAGGGAGAGTGGAAAACCATTTAGGAAAAACCACCCTCAGTTCACCCGACCGAGATTCTAACCTCGATCTCTCCGTCCTTGGCAGTCGAGCTCAACACGACTAGCGCGTTAGCCAACTACGCCACCGAGGCGGGTAACGTATTTATTAGATAAACGTAAATTAGTAAGTAGAAGTAGGTAACTATAAAATGATACAATTTATTAAACGGACAAGTTATGTAAACACAATTGTAATTCCCCCTCCATCCCCCACTTTTGCGGTGACATTAGTTTTCAGTTTTAAAATAACGGGGTTTCAATAAAAATCATACTGTAAGTTAGCTTGTAAGTTGTGTGATGATATAATCTACGTGTTTAAAAAAATGTACATAGATTACCCAAGATAAANTTTTTTTGCTCAAGTGAATTATTTGAGAAAAAGAAAATTCAGTTAAACTGTTTTCAGTTTATTTTATCTAGAGTTCCTAGGACTTTAGGACTTTAAGGAGGCTGCCTATTTATACGAGATATTGCCAATCAGATGTTGCACTTAAGGTGATGCGGAAGGAGACGCGAGAAAAGACCAGTATTTTTACAATTTTTATAGCCAAAATTTTGTTGGTCAAAATAAATAAAATATTTCTCCAGTAGAAACCTATAGTTTAATTTTCTTCACACGGTGATATCAACAGTTGTTGAATATCTATCGAGGGTGTCCTGGAATTTAATGACAACTTTTTCTCTTTGTTTTAAAAGTTTCTCATCTAATTCCACCATGCTCGTGACAGATATTCAACAACTGTTGATATCACCGTGTGAAGAAAATTAAACTATGTTTCTACTGGAGCAATATTTGATTTATTTTGGCCAAAAAATGTTTTGATACAAAAATTGCAAACACACTGACATTTTCTCGCTTCCCCTACAACCCCATTTTAAGTTAAATATTGTGAAAACCTTTAACAAAGCGTACACGAGCTTGTTGTTTAAAGGAATGAAGACAAAGCTATTATCTATGATCCTATACATATAAAGACTTGTAAATGTGGTTCAAAAGTTGAAATTTTACACTTTAAAACGTTCGAAAATCCACATATTTCGGTTGATCATTAAGACCTTGATGCCCGGGAAACGAAAGTTAACTGGTACAGAAGGGTGGCTTGGAGCTTTGAGACAATAATTATTACTATTATTATTAGCACCGCGTCTTACTACCCGTTAGGGTTATATGCACTTACGCTAATGTATGATGGTAGGGTGATTGTGAGATGAAATGGAGGACCTACAGTTTAACGTGGGATCCGAACCACGGTGGAGGCCTGGTATTACACATATTCACAAGTTGTGGAAAAAATAATTATGTCATTTAAATAGGAGGGTTACAACAAACATTGCATTTTTTTAGGCACCGCGTCTTACTACCTGTTCGGATTATACGCATTTGTACTAATTACGTTAGTGAGTTAGGGATGAGGAAGGTTGCATTTAGAAGAAGTGTACTTTAATTTGCGTGAAGGGAGAGTGGAAAATCATTTAGGAAAAACCACCCTCAGTACACCCGACCGAGATTTGAACCTCGATCTCCACGTTATCAGCCAGTCTAGTCTACTGAGAGAGTTTGACCTTATACCGTACGGCCACCGTTGTGGGTCTCGACTATTCTAGCGTCGAGAGGCAGTGGGACGTGACTCAGCGTCTATCGACCTATTTATTCGAGATTTTTGAAAATGAATGTCTGTATCTCCCCGGGTTAATATTTCAATTTTCCACCGGCGTTGACTTCACTCTCGGAAGTTTGTTCTGATTGGCGGAACGAACGAGGGAGGGCTGTCGAGATTTCAGCAACGTAAACACTTTCTCACATTCTGTTGTTGTTTTCCTCAAGGTACGATACAAAAATAGGGGTCTGACTTCCTATGTAGCTATAACCTTTTCAAGATATTTTTTCATATTGCATGCATCACGTCTTACCACCCATTCGGCATATACATATATTTACACTAATGAGACCCAGCCTAAAGTGGTAAAACCATTCACAGAGTGGTAAAAAGACTCCCAGAGTGGTAAAAACACTTCCAGAGTTGTAAAAACACTCTGAGAGTGGTAAAAACACTGCCAGATTGGTAAAAAGACTCCCAGAGTGGTAAAAACACTCCCAGAGTGGTAAAAACACTCCCAGAGTGGTAAAAACACTCCAAGAGTGGTAAAAAGACTCCCAGAGTGGTAAAAACACTGCCAGAGTGGTAAAAAGACTCCCAGAGTGGTAAAAACACTCCCAGAGTGGTAAAAAGACTCCCAGAGTGGTAAAAAGACTCCCAGAGTGGTAAAAACACTGCCAGAGTGGTAAAAACACTCCCAGAGTGGTAAAAAGACTCCCAGAGTGGTAAAAAGACTCCCAGAGTGGTAAAAACACTTCCAGAGTGGTAAAAACACTCCGAGAGTGGAGAAACGTCCAGCCCTATCGTGTATTTTTAAAAGCCCTCCTCTCTACCCTACAATATCTCGGGTAGTCCAGGTAAGATAGGTTTTTCTTAAAATAAATTAACCATCCACTTTCTCAACGTGATAATTAGGAGAAAAATAATAGAAATTGAATGTATATAATTTGGATTAAATCGGTTTGTAGCTTTAACGTTTAAAAAAATCATAAAAATGCCGAAAACTGGTATTTTCTCTTTTAAAGTGTGAT
Organism: Timema genevievae; assembly: GCA_902155825.1. NCBI lineage: Eukaryota > Metazoa > Arthropoda > Insecta > Phasmatodea > Timematidae > Timema > Timema genevievae. The sequence continues at coordinate 190,029 of CABFWO010000761.1, forward strand.
TTTTTTTCTCGAAAAACAAAAAAATAGCCCGTGATAGCGCTTAAAAAGACGAAAAAAAATGAGCCCTGGTCGATTGAAATCGGTTCACAACTTTTTTCAATAAAAAATAAAAACCGCGAAAAATTTGCATTTTTTTGACATTTAATTACAGGGGTTGTAATTGTTGTAGGAACTTAAGACGGAGAAATCGAGGTTAGAGTCCCGGTCGGGTCTACTGAGGATCTTTTTTCCCTAAATGTTATCCATCTTTCTTTCCACGCAAATGCGGGTAGATTACCTCTAAAATGCTCCTATACCCCATTAGAGTAATTATCATATATACTTCTAACCTGAACAGGTAATAAGACGCGGCGGTAAAAAATAATATAAAAAGCTGTGCCAATCTTTAGACTGAGCTCCTCACTTGAATAAGTCTCACTTGTCTGGGACAGAATCTCGTTGCTAGGCAACCGGATATTCATGAGTGAAGCAGTATTGATAACGCGCTTTATATGTTATTTCCCATTCCTCTTTAAACCCTGCTTCCGATTCTAGCTGATGTACACAAGAAAGGAAGGAGATAAACAAGATGAAATCCTTACGAGTCGATCGACGGGGTGTGAAAAAAAAAAAGTGCACCAACTTTACTTGTCGGATTACCTCAAATAATGACCCAAATCCTGCTTCGGTGGCCGTGTGGTCAAACGCACTACTCTCACAGTAGACTAGACTGCAGATAATGAGGAGATCGATGTTCGAATCTCAGTCGGGTGTACTGAGGGTGTTTTTTTATCAAATAGTTTTCCACTCTCTCTACGCAAATTGAGGTACACTTCTTCTAATATGACCTTCCTAATCCCAAAAACCATTAGCGTAAGGGTACTAAGATAAAAAGGTGGAAATCCATATGCCACACATTTTCTACGACAACTTTTATATCTCAAACCATAAATTTAAATATGATAAAGAACTCTTTAAACCATAATATAGAGTGCATCAGAAAGGTATCATGATTGTTCAATAGATGGCAGCACCAATGTGACTTTACCTTCTTTATTTCTGTACCCTTCATATTCGTGTGACCCAAACGGGTAGTAAGACGCGGTGAAATAAAACATATGAAAAGGCTGATGTGTTTTCTCTTGTCTGTAAATATTTCTGTCCCCCCTCTGTGTTATTTATAATAGTCTTGTATGAATATAACTGTGATGTTATTGGCAGCGTGGTGGGCCCAGGCCCCGTGGTGCCGGAAGTGAAGCCAGTGGGCCCCAACAGACCCCCGCCCTTGCTGAGGTCCAGAACCCTTCCTGCCATAGTGGTCCCGGGACTCAGTATCCTACAGGCCCAGATCGACGCCCGCTACCGACAAGGTGAGACTACATTTTTTTTTGTTTTTTACAGGAAATAAATAAATACACTTACCGACACCTTATCTCAGTCGGTAACGTTGTCTGTCTACTGAGTTAAGGGTCCCTGGTTCAATTATTATCATGGCCGGAAATTTTTATCATTGGTGAAATGTAAGTTTTCCCCCTTTTCACAGTGATGAATTAACGGCCGGAGGACTGGATGTTGTGTCTGTTCTTCCAGTTGTAAATTACAAAAAGCTTGATTGGTGGTTTGGTCATAAAAACCGACAGATAAATAAAACATGACACTAGTCCGGTATTGCGACCGTTCCGGGGCGTGTCGGGACGATCAAACGACGTCATCAGCGCAAAAAAACGCAAGACCGGGCCTGGGGGTTGTACGTCTGTGTTCAGGCTAGCGCCGTGTTAATCAGGCTCGCGAGGACAAACAAACATAGGTCCGTGCAACAACCAGCTAACTACCACAGCGCTCAGGAGACTTAAAACATTTCTTCCAGTCGAACGAGTTAACGGTCCCGTGGTGTAGTGGTCAGTTCAAATGGCTACGAGTCTAAGGGTCCCGAGTTCGATTCCCGGCTGGTACCATGGGTGTTTTTTTTCTCTCTTTTGAGGAATCATCTCAACGGTCGCCAGGGGTTGGTAAATTAGGTTAAGTTAGATTTAAGATTACTCCTGGCTTCACACCATTTCTCACTAATAATAACAATAATAATAATAATAATAATAGCACCGCGTTTTACTACCTGTTCGGGTTATATGCATAAGTACTAGTTACTATAATGGGTTAGGAGTTGGGAAGGTTGAATTTCGAGGAAGTGAACCCACATTTGCGTGAAGGGAGAGTGGAAAAACCACCTCCAGTTCACCCGACCGAGATTCGAACCTCGATCTCCTCGTCTGGCTCAACAACAACCAGCGCGTTGGCCAACTACGCCACCGAGGTGGGTTCATTTCTCAATACCATCACATCATCTCATTATGGCTATGACGTGTAGACAACCTCCTATGTTCTACCTTCTGTGCCACCAGAGTGGCTGACAGTCTACATACAGGCGACCGGATTTATATATATATATATATATATATCCCGGTAAAATATGCAATACAATAAAAAAACACTTTAATCTCCCGCCAGGTAAGCTAGCTATACGTCGAGTTTATCTAGTGACGGGTAGTAACCGTAAATATATGAACTGGATTTTTTTTAATTATTTATTTATTCTGCAAGAATAAAATAAATTAGGTTTATTTAATTTGTGATGTTTTTATTTTGTCACGTGCACTTTTTGAAACCGAATGATTATATCGGCACATGAGAATTTCATACGAGCGAGAGCGAAAGGATCCTACTAATTTCGCCGGGGAAGGTATTTTTTTACATACCTTACAGGGTTCTTTCACACGCCACAATCGACTTGGTGAACCGACGGTTTTCCGGAGTAGGTTGTGTCACGGATTTTAATCGCGCGAGAAAAAAAAAATCGTCGATCCCGGTTGGGTTTGAACCCATGAACATCTAATCCTGAGGCGAGAACTTCACCCAAAGACCACAGAGGTCAACAGAAAGATGTTGTAGACTATTTTATGTTGTGGAATAGTTTAACTGCAAGAGTTTTAGATTGTGAATATCTCTTTGTTTTTAGGTTGCGGCAACAACAACCACCTCACAAAAAACCCTCTTAATGTGATGTACAAAACAAATTGGTATTTGGTGGAGACTTCTGGGAACCCTCCCCCTTTTTCTAAATCAATTCATATGTACTTACATAATATTGATACAGTTTAAGGTTGGATGAAAGAGAATTAGTGTCAAAGGCCGATATTCATGCAGTTTTTATAACAACATTTTATTTTGAATAAAATGAATCAACTATTGCTCCAGTATAAACCTAGAGTTTAATCTTCTTCACACTGTGATATCAACAATTGTTGAATATCTGTCAAGAGCATGGCAGCATTAAATAATCAAATAGCCAAAGCTATTACTAATGCTTTTAGGGAGGATTACTCCATCTAGATATCATATTTTGTAAATTGAAAAATGACACCTGGACACGGGCATCGAAACCGGGACCTTTGGCTTAGTACTCCAATACTCTAAATACTGAGCTATCCAGGATTCGTCCCGTGCCCAGGGTCATTCTTCACTCATTTTTTAAGGCAGAGTCTATGATGAACTTAGCGGAAATCGTCGGCTATCTAGATGGAGTAATCCTCACTAAAAGCATAAATGATAGCTTTGGCTATTTAATTCTTAGTATGAAATCCCGTACAATTATAATAATTGTACAAATGGCAGCAATAAGCCAACTACCGAGTACAAAGATGGCTGCGTTATCTGATAGCTCGTGATATTAATAAAATCACAAATTTGTAGCCGACGATTTCCGCACGTCCATCATAGGCTCAGCCTTAAAATATGAGTAAAGAATGACCCTGGGCACTGGGCGAATCCTGGATAGCTCAGTATTTAGAGTATTGGCGTACTAAGCCAAAGGTCCCGGGTTCGATTCCCGTGTCCAGGTGTCATTTTTCAATTTTCAGAAATTTTAAATGAAGATAAAAAGTTGTCGTTAAATTCTAGGACACCCTTGACAGATATTCAACAACTGTTGGTATCATCGTGTGAAGAACATTAAACTCTATGTCTCTACTGGAGAAATTATTTATTTATCTTTGCACCCTAAAATAAATTTGATATAAAAGCTACAAAAAAACACTTAACTTGAGTCGATTTCCATTCCACCCCCGCTCCACGTTCATAGGAACCTTAAAGACATTAAGGATACGTAAGGAGTTATGGAGCTTGTAGACTAGACTTGTCAGTGATGCTCTCTGAAATATAGTACCGGGGGACATATAATGTATCAACGCCATTATTCCTTTACTTCTTCCCAGAATGAGAATTTTAGTGTCACTTTTAATGTTTATAGCGGTACAACCTATGAATACCAAGTCGTAAAACCTTGTCTTAAAATTGTAGCCTATAAATTCGAGCAGGTCTCCACTGCTCTTTGTCAGGGGTTGACAAAATGTTTGGGTCCCGATCGACCTATGGGTGCTATCACTCCTACTTTCTTAGTTCTACTATTGCTTTCTACCCCTTTTTATACCTCTTATTTATTCATTAAGAGAATGCATCACATGCCCATCAACTCTGTGATACAGTCGGCTCGAAATCGTAAATTTAAACCGAAACTATTGCACGTGGATTATTTATGATTAAACATTAATGGAGATAAAGAGTTAATAGATGTTTTAAATACGGAACATTGTTCAAATATTAAATGATATTTAGGAAAAACAACCTTCATTACACCCTATCGAGATTCGAACCTCAATCTTTCCGTCATCGACAGTCTAGTCTACTGCGAGAGTAGCGCGTTAGAACATCTTAAAAATGTTGATAAATGATTCTAATAATACGTCCCTAAAGATGACAGTATAATCATTGCTCTTTTTTCGTATAGGAGAAAAAAAAAGGGTGGAAAATCACACTAAACACATTTCCCAGGGCATAAAACTTTAAATCTGAAATCCCATTTTTTTTAAAATATTAATTTAAATAAGACAAAGAACTATAATCTAAAGTGTATTAGAAAGGTCTCGCCATTGTCTAACACAGGGGTCCCCAAACTACAGCCCGCGGGCCAAATCCGGCCCACGGAATATGTTTATCCGGCCAGCGGACAATTTAAAAAAAAAAAATAATTACGAATACTGAAATTATGTTTCTCATGAATGCAAAATATAAAATCCACGCTAGCCGCGTTCCATAAAGTGTATTTTGAGCGGAAGTTCCGTTCCAAGTTCCGTTTCCGATTTGAGGAGGAAGAGAGGAGGTAATTATGTTGTCTGCACAGCTTATATTTTAGTCATGTTTAACTATGGTTATAAGATATGCGTATATCAAAATGAGATATAGACTGAACTGATATTATATATATAATTTGTGTATTGTGTGTATTGTATAGTGTTAAATCCAGCCCACCTAGAACTTTGAATATTATAATGTCGCCCTTTACTTAGTAAGTTTGGGGACCACTGATCTAACAGATGGCAGAACTGACTCAATTTGAGTTAAAATAGTATTTTCCCCCTTTTCCCTAGTACCCTTGACTTGGTGGTCCTGGGTCAGACCATATTCCCTAATAAGGGGAGGGAAATCTCTCTACCTAGCAGAAGTCTGACGAAAGCTTCACTATATAAGAAATAACAACAGTTATTGCTCTAAGCCGTTCATTATAACAGTAGTAATAACGTATGGTTGAGTGGTTCGGGTCTGGTTTTTAAGATATCTCTTATAACTATGTTGGGATGAACCACAAATAAGCATTATAAATGTTTTTAAAAAAAATTTGTTTAAAAAAAATTTATGCATGCATTAATCTACAGTATTTAGAAAAAACGAATAAGATATTTTCTTGAATCCTCTAAGTTAGAATATTAATAAAGATTCTAGGGATTAGAGGACAAGGATTCTAGGGATAATAGGATTCAAGAATTCTAGGGATTCTATGATCCTTGGCTTTTATGATTTTAAGGATTCAAGGATTCTGGGATTCTAAGAATTCAAAGATTCTAGGGATTATAAGAGTTTATGATTCTAGGGATTCAAGTACTCTAGGACTCAAGTATTCTATGATTCTAGGGATCCAATAATCCGATGATGGGGATTATAGGATTGTAGGTATTCGAGGATCTATGGATCAGACGATTCCAGGGATTCGTGGAATTCTAGTATTCTAGAGATTCGAAGATCCCATCTCTATTTTTTTAAACTTGTGTTAAAAGTTTCCCGCAATTAACTCTACCTGCCATTCTATCTCAATCGGCAGAGTGTCTGTCTACTGAGTTAAGAGTTCCGGGCTCGATTCCCGGCATGGCAGAAAAAAATTATCACTGACGAAACGTGAGTTTCCCCTTTCACAGTGATGAACTAACGTCTGGGGGCTGGATGTTGTGTCTGTTCTAGATTTAAGTTAGTTTTTAATTCGTGTGCTGATATATTAAGTCGGTTCAGAAAGTTTGTGCTAAGCACCTTAAATTAAATAAATGGTACGGCAGACCGCACAGACTTTCTCTCTCTTTCTATAAACTCGTAAGATTTCTGAACGGAATAATGTACATTGTATAGTCACCACTCCACATAAGAACACGCATAAAATAATATACAATGATATATAATCAATGAGAAAAGAGGCGCATCTTTGTCCACCTAAGAGCATTTCAAACAGTTTTATGTCTTCCACAAGGGTCAACACTTCGTATTAAAATTTCGATTTCTGGTTAAAATTTTAACATTTTATAAGGTGTTGCAGATCTTCAAGTCATCGCATTGATATTTAATTATTCATTTATACATTTTGACCAATAAAAAATGTAAATATTGACTATTGAGTCTAAAATGGAGATAGATCATTGCTATGCAAACATTTCTCCTAAGAGCTTTAAGGAAAAATAACATACTTTTTT
>CABFWO010000761.1:198000-251678 GCA_902155825.1 Timema genevievae
TAATTTTAGGGGTAGATATCCAATTCCAAAAACCCCTCGGGGCAACCCTATGAAAACCCTAGATATCAAGTTTCAGCTCAATCGGTAAAATAGTTTAGGCTCTAGTTGGAGGTATAGACAGACAGACAGACAGACAGACAGACGGAAATTCAAAAACCACTTTTTCGGATTCAGGAAGTCATGAAACGTCAAAATTCATCAAAATCTCGAGTTCGATTTTTTTGACGATCACCATACTTTCTCTACCTGTAAGATAGAGAGAAAGTAAAAACAAAACAAAAAAAAAAAACACGCTACTTACCTCGACCAAACGATTTCCCCACTTTCTCTTGAATAAATACATCCGTCAATCGGGTATCGTTGTAAAAATGACACCCGGTCAATCCGTTGGTTGACATGTTTTGAATCCAGCCCCCCTGACATTTTAAACTCGGCGTTGTTGTTTTCAATAATTGATTGAGTCGAGGAAAGAGCGGTGTCAGGGTGAATAAATAGGTGAAACAGGGGTGGTTTACAAGCGTCGACAGATGACATGTAACATTCATGAACCTACCTCCACCCCTCCACCCTCCTACAGTGTCAATATGACTGGAAAACATCGCTAACAAACATCCCTCATCACTAGCTTCCGTCGTATCAGGCTGTGTTCACGTTTACGGTGGCTGTCCAATGGGGAATCTAAGGCCGGGATCAGGCTAAACTTAAATTTAACTTAATAGATGTCCTGGGAGGTATTTCACGTTAAGTGAACGTTACTTGGAGGGTATCACGTGATCTAGCCAGCCAATCATTATGCGAGTGACGTCTACAGGGCTATTTATTAATTAATTGGTTGGTTTTATGACCAAGGTATACTATTTAGCTTTAGTTCTAGTGATCGGAACTTTAATTAAAATAAGCGCTAGTATCGTATCATTATAGAACGTTATAGAACAGACTCAATTCAAATATTGTAAATAAGTTAAAACCACAAAGCTTTTTTTAAATATAAAATGGAATAATGTATTGCTTTCAAAAAATATCCTTCTTATTAAAATATAAATCAACTAACATAATCATGATTGTAAAAGCATTATCGGTTGAAAACTGTAAATATTCACAGATCATATACACTAATACGAATAGTACAAATCACAGATCAAAGCACATAGGTGCTCGAGTTGTTACGTTAAGTTATGTGAATCTACGATAAGTTAACTTTAAGTGAACGTTATATTAAGTTAAAGTTAAAGTTGATCGTGATCCCGGCATAAAGGTCGGGCAAGACTCGAACACACGTCCATCAGTTATAAGAAATATTTAAATATTTTTAGTCTATTTTTTTTAGCACCGCGTTTTACAACCCGTTCGGGTTATACGCTTAAGTACTAATTAAGCTAGGGGGTTAGGAATTGGGAAGGTTGAATTTAGAGGAAGTGAACCCCGATTTGCGCGGAGGGAGAGTGGAAAACTATTTAGGATAAACCACCCCCAGTTCACCCAACCGAGATTCGAACCTCGATCTCCCCGTCCTCGGCAGTCGAGCCCAACACGACTAGCGGATTAGCCAACTACGCCACCGAGGCGAGTCATAGGAAATTAATGATATTGATAAAAAAAATCGATAATTTTTTTCACATCCTTTGGGGAAATAATACCTCCCTCCTTGAAATGCAATCCCGCCTGTCACGCCCGTTGGCGCCGGACCAGTATCCGATGATGATGATGATGATAATGATCACAACTTGTGAATGTGTGGAATGCCAGGCCTCCACCGTGGTTCGGATCCCACGTTAAACTGTAGGTCTTCCATTTCATATCACAATCACCCTACCATTACACATTAGCGTAGGTGCGTATAGCCCGAACGGGTAGTAAAACGCGGTGATGATAATAATAATGATAATTTTTTATTATTAAATTTATTTATTTGAGGTATTTAACTTGCACTTTCTGAATCGAATGATTATATCAGCACACGATAATTTCTATGAGCGAGAATAAAAGGGCCTACCAATTTTTCCGGGAAAAGGTATTTTCACGTACCTTCCAGGTACGCGTCATAATCAACATGTGACCGACGGCATCACTTCCCCCCCGAAGTAAGTTGGCTGAATAATAATCCGACGACCCCTGCTGGGTTTGAACCCATGAACACTGGATCTTTAGCCGAGCCCTTTACCACAAGACCACGGTGGTCGGCTTCATTATGCCTCTCAAGAGTACTGTCAATATTCTACGTCACTGTTCCATTATTCCCTCCCCTCCCCCTGAATGATCCCCTTTATTCCCCTCTAGTGACACACAAACAATACACAATCAAGTTGTTGAGGGGAAGGGGGTTCGAAGGGTTGGTAGAGCTGGGACCAAGGGGAGGGGGAATACTTTTTATAACAAATGTTGACTTCTTTTGTTGTTGTAAAATCGTTACATTTAAAATCAAGTTTATTAATTAACCGAAGCGTATAAACTGAACAGATATTAAGACGAGGTGCTAAAAAAAATAAAAAATAAACGAAAAACCAAAATAATTATTTGTTGACTTAAGGTTGGTACAGTTTTATTTTTTTATTTGTGACTTGTGTCTACCGAGAAAGAAATACAGGCTAGTATGAACGAATGGGAATCCAATAGGTCAGTGAGAAAGAATCATCTTACGTTGGTTTGGGCATGTTGAGAGGATGTGTGTGGATCGGGTGATGAAGCAAATATATGAAGGTAGAGTGTGTGGATAAAAAGGAAGAGGTAGGTCATGTAAGACGTGGCTAAATGTGGTGGACGAATGTGTGAAAAAGAGAAACATTAAGAGTTTTAATAATAAAAGAGCATGTATGACTCGGTGTATGGATGTTGTTGAAGCGAAGGGAGTATGCAAGGATAGGGAAGTGTGGAGAAAGTTAGTGAGGATGGATTAAGTACAGAGTTGTATGTATATATGTATGTATGTATGTATGAATATATGTATATATGATCAAAATTCTTTAATTCGTTATAATTAATAAAATCCCTTGGTATTCTGCCAACCACTTGGTAGGCCACGACGCACCGGCAGTGGTCTAAGTACCACACCTTGACAAACACTGTTAGCTAGCGTGCGTGATCCCAGCAATGTCAACCCTCCATTTGCGAGTCGTGTGACTGTTACAAATGGAGAGCAGTGAGTACCCACACTCTTCACTTTGACACCGCCTGTCAACACCCTCCATTAACGTCAGTCTGGGGAATTAGCGGGATCCTCTTAACATCATTACCTTCAACACTGTTCTTCCATGGTTTATAAGTGGTGACATTCACTACCTGTGGGTTGGGTCATTCTCCAACAAAGAGAAACTGTGTTTATACTTTTTTTTATTTTAGGGGAAAAAAAAAATTCTTCCTAAGCCACAGACAAGTAAGAAACAGACTCTTAACCTTGCGGTGGTTTCGCTGTGCTCCTTTTGCCAGGTTCAGTCCTTCAACACTGAGCTTCGCTAGTGTCGCTGCTGGGTGATAATAGGACTAACCACAGCGATCCTAGTGGTGAAGGACTCAAGCTGCCAAAAGGAGCGCAACCATTCTAACATAGAGGTTGAGTGTCTGTGTATATTATTTGTCTGTGCCCTGGGCTAGTAATTATAGTCATTCAAAGTTTATTATGCATATAATAAAATGTGTACGATTATATGCAGCCTATTTTGAGGTAATTAATGTATTGTGTGCCAGATGCCTAAATACGCATAAAAAGTGTTTAATCGAATTTTGAATATTTAGAATTTTTTTAAAAATATATTCCTCAGACTTCAAATAAAAAAGGTTCTACTGTGTTTTGGTAGAATAAAAGGCCTCCTAGAACGGTAATAGGAAGTCCGTTCTGGAAGAGCATTTAATGTATTTCGTTGATATTGGCAAGATCGTTGTCATATATACTCGATATTTCTGCTGTTTCGATTTGAATACCGCGATTAGTCCAAATAATCGGTTCGTTAAGTATCGCTATAATATCTTTCGTAGTTAATTGTGTTCAGAAAGTTAGCATTAAATATAGAAAAACATTAATTTCATCATCACTCGTTTAAGGTTGGGTGCTAGTGAGCGCGAATTTAGAGCGCTAATTTTGCAGTTTTTATAGCATACACATTTGTTGAACAAAATAAATCAAATTTTTCTTCTATAGAAACATATAGTTTAGTACATAGAGTTTAGTTTTCTGCACATGCTAATCTCAACAGTTTTGGAATATCTTGCATGAGCATGGTGGCATTTGGTTACAAACTTTTTAAATGAAGAGAAAAAGTTGTCATTAAATTCCAGGACACATCTGACAGATATTCAAGGACTGTTGAGATTAGCACGTGCAGAAAACTAAACTATATGTTTCTATAGAAGAAAAATTTGATTTATTTTGGCCAAAAATGTTTATGCTGTAAAAACTTCAAAAATACTTCCCTAAACTCACGCTCACTAGCACCCCATCTTAAGGACGTTGGGTAGATGTGACGTCACAGTCGGTCAAAATAAGGTTTTCCCATGTTAATTAATTTACACTGTACTCGGAGAGTTTTAAGATATAACGTTGAAAAAAAACCCGTAAATTCTCAAATAATTATAAAAATAGTCCTATAGTGACACAAAGTTATTAATTTTATCTATAAGTAGTTTTTTTTTGTAAACGTATTTTTCTTGTAGATCCTCTACAACCTAAGCTATTTGTCTTGGTCACGAAAATGTCCTGTAGGAGTCTTCCTACCAGGATGTGGATTAAAAAAAGTCCGTGGTGTCATATTTTTAACTAGAATAGGAAACAAGGAAAAGGTAAATTTAAAAAGCAAGTCAGTATTTTCAAGGCGCGAATATTAAAGTGACTATGTAAACTCGTCAGAGGAAGAGGGAAGGAGTTATAAGCACATAGAAAAGAGGCCTCTTAGGGTGAACCTATCATTTTCTTCTTTCTCTTTATACTTCGTACATTGGTGTCTAGGTGTGATAGTGCTTAGATTGCTTTAGGTGCGTCAAATTAAGATGCAGCCCGCTTCACAACATAGCTTCGAAATCTCCAAGTAGGCAAAGTCGTTAAGAGGTACAAATGCCACAAATCAGTGCGTTTGTTTAAAATACCGCCTACACCCATGAAATTAAAGGAACTAAACCAATACAATTTTCGTGTAAAACAGATTTTGCTTGTAAGTCTTCTTGCAAAGAGGTCCTATGTACTCGCTTCCAGTATACATTATTTCGGGAGATCGGGGGTTCGAATCCCTGTCGGGTCTACTGAAAGTGGTTTTCCCTAAATAGTTTCCCACTCTCCTCTCACACAAATACGGGTATATTACTTCTAAAATTCTTTCTTCCTCATCCATACCGCATTAAAGTAATTATCATATATGCGTATAAACTGAACAGGTAGTAAAAAGCATCGATTAAAACACATCAACGTTATATAAAAGTTCTTAACCCAATTAAAAAAAGAGTTTCAAAATGAACTTGTCGAGGAACTAAAATGTATTTTTAAAAAAAGAATCTTTTTATCCATGTGAGTTAAATGTTATTCATCAAAATGTACCTAGGACTTCACTTCCTAACTTGATTGTTCCGAGAACGAAGGAGTTAAAAGTCACCGAGCTCTCGCTAACTCCCATCAGAGAAGCTGGTAGGGAAAATTTGCATTCATAAAACTCGCTATTCAACTGCTCGTACGATTAAAACCTCTCGAAAAGTTCAAATGACGTCATCAGTATTTAGTATTTTAATAATGTCACTTTAATTATTTGCTCTGTCTCTGAATGTCAGCGTTTATACTGACAAGGATACAGACGAGGAGGTAGAATTCAAACAGCATTTGCATTGAGAGAGATTGAGAAGGAGATGGAGTGAGGAAGAGGAAGTAAGGGAGAGGAAGCGAGGGAGAGGAAGTGAGGGAGAGGAAGTGAGGGAGGAGTGAGGGAGATGGAGTGAAGGAGATGGAGTGAAGGAGATGGAGTGAGGGAGATGGAGTGAGGGAGATGGAGTGAGTGAGAGAGAGGGAGAGGGCGTTATGGAGGGGAGTTAGGGAGAGGGGTTGAGAGAGGGAGTGAGGGAGGGGGAGTGAGGAAGAGAGTTAAGGAGAGGGAGTGAGAAAGAGGGAGTTAGGGAGAGATAGAGGAAAATAAATAGACAGGGAGGCAAATAGAAGGAAATAAATATATAGGATAGAGAGGGAGAGAGAGGAAGTAAGAAAGATCAGGGAAGAAAGAGAGAGGAAGGGAGAGGAGATAAAGAGGGATGGAGAGATGGTTTTATTCAGATATATTCTTAGCACAACATTTAATAGTCAATATCCCAGCTACCTAGGCAACCCTCTTTGTTACTCTTTAAAAAACAAACAGATTTAAGCACCATTCGACTTAGGCGGTTTTTCAACTCACGCGGGAAATCTTTCGGAACGAACTAAACGCGTGGGGATGTCGAGGACTTACTGCGTATTTCCTAAAAAAAAAAAATCCTTCCTACCAGACAAGTCCACGTGTTTTGGACGCTGTTACCAAGCGTCTCTCTTCTCTCTCCTTTGGCTAGAGAAGGGGGGGGACGCCCGGCGTCTCGGGTGGCTCTTAGCGCCGGCGCCCGTCAATCACGGACAGGGTCTGTAATGAAATTGGGTGAGCTCTGTCGGTAGCAGGAGCCGGGCTCAAGAATCGGGTGGAGGAAAGCTTCTTAAAGGGCCGAGAGTGGTGGGGTGAGGGGTGTAGAGTAGGGTTTAGAGGGCTTTTATACGGCTCTGTTAGCTCTACTCCTCCCGTACACTCGCAACATGAAAACTATGGGGACCTTGGTACGGTCAGTTATTTGTAACCGCGTCTTAATACACATTCGGGATAAACCCATTTGTAATAATTACGACACGTTTCGGTGGACGCGTGGTCTAAGGCGCTACTCTCGCAGTAGACTAAACCTACCGATGACGGGTAGACCAAGGTTCGAGTCTCAGTCAGATTTACCGAGAGGGTGGTTTTCCCTAAATGGTTGTACACTCTTTTTCCGCGAAAATGCGGGTACGGTTCTTATAAGTAGAACCTTATCTCTAAGACCATAAGAGTAATTAGAACATAAGCGTATAACCCGAATGGGTAGTAAGACGCTGCGGTAAAAAAAAACGCTAGTGTGTTAAGTATGAGAAGAGTGTAATTTAGAGGTGTGCACCCGCATTTGAGTGTGAGTAAGAGTAGAAAACAGTTTAGTAATTAAAATACAAAATACACCCTTGGTACATCCGATTGTGATTCGAACCACGAACTCTCCTGTCATCAGCAGTCCAGTCCATTAAGAAAGTGACGCCTCAGAGCGTTACGAACATTGAAGGACTCCCTCTATCACCCAATCGGGACCTCTTTCCGCTACACCACACATAAGTCACCACGGGGGGAGGGAGGTGGGATTCAGTCGTAGGGATCGACGGAATGTCTTTAACCTTCGACGCTCAGCGGGGACCTCGTGGGGGTACCCAACCCGACTCTTCCCAAGAACCTCCTCCGTAGATTGAATTTACGCCAAAAGAGAGCAATCAATTCTGAATTGAATTTAAATTTTGAATAGTTTAGACAGAGTTCACAAACAAGAACAAGTCTGAGCCTGTGTAACTCCCTAATCCCTCCATTCCCAAAAAAGAACATCGCCAGCAAAAATCTCCTCCAAATATTACAAACCCTATCCTACCACACTAACCACCTAAGCATCCAACCATCTTACCACTTATCCTCGAAGACTTGAAAAGAAACGGTTAAACATCTTACTCTACGTTACCTTATCATCTTCTTTCCGACCGCCGTGGTGTACTTCAAGAAGTACGCGCAGTTCCTCGCGTTCCTCATCAACGTCCTCCTCGAAAGCACCTCTCGCTCCTCACAGACCTCCAATTCCAGAATCCTTCTCTTCCTCTCGTAACATTCACAAGTCAGCAGAACATGTCCTGAGTCTTCGTTCGCACCGCATGCACCGCAGCTCGGGTTCTCCTTCAGCCGAAATCCATGAAGCTCCCAGTTGAAGTTACCATGCCCGGTGAAGAACTGCGTGGCGTAGTGGCTGGTGAGCACCCACTCATTCTCTATCCTTTCATGCACAGAAGGTCGATACTTTAGTCTCCCTGCCTTTCACCGATACATACCATCTCACGTGCCAAGCCGCGAGAGAGTCAAGCCGGCCCGTCCTCTTACCTTCATCAAGGACCAATCCGTTCCTCTTCGCCCAGTAGTGTCCGACCCTCACCCTTACCAATAGGTCGATCGGAATCACTCCTGCAACAACAGGTAAAGCATCATGAGAGACCTTGCTATAGACCTTGGTCACTGCTAAAGGTGCAAACCTCTGTGCCCGTTGAAGGATGATACTGCTACGTTGGACCTCCCTCCGATTCCGCCAGACCACGCATCCGCGCGTGAGCACCGACTCAACCAGGGCCTTGTACTTCTCCCGAAGAGTCAGGGAGTCCAATCCCCAGTTGGTCCTTGAAACTCTGACGAGTCTTCCGAACGCAGCCATGGCAACTCCAGCCACCATCCTGAAATGATCATCAAAAGACAAACCCTCATCCAATAGCCCACCAAGGCACATGTACACCCTCACGTATCAAACGGGCACCCCAAGAATGCGAACGGTAGGATGTCTCATCACTGAGTGTCTCCCTTTGATCAGCGCCATCCTGGTCTTCTCCCTTGAAAAGAAGAACCACGCCTCCCAGCCCCAGGCTAGCACCGTCTCCATAGCTCATAGCATTCCCATACTTGACCTCCAGTTCAATCCTAGTGTAGCCTCTAACGAGTATAAGACCGTCGTCCACGTAGGCATAGCAGCTGACACCCTCTCTGAAATCTAGTTTCAAGAAATCATCAAACAGGAGAAGCCACAACGCCGGACCCGGTACTGACCCCTGAGTCAGGACCTTCACGGAATCCTTCTGTTCCAAGAACAGCCCGGTCGTCCTATTCCTAAAGTAATCCCTGATTACCGTATACAGGTTCCGTGGACATCCGGTTCTTCTCAGATTCTCCAAGATCCCAGGCCACCAAGTGCTGTCGAATGCACCAGAGATGTCCAGGTAAATGGCCAGCACGTACCGGCTCTCGCTCTCGTTGACGTCTCGAAGGGCCCTCTCCAGAGCGTCCACCGTTCCTCTTCCTGGTCGAAACCCGTAGTGCCTATTATCAAGAACACCATATACCTGTATGTAGCTCCAAAGCCTTGAAGCTAGTAGCTTCTCCATGATCTTACCCAGCACGTTGAGCAAAGTCAACGGCCGGTAAAACTTCGGGTCCACAGGGTCCCGATCTGGATACTTTAGCAGGATCCTCAGCTCTCCGGCCTTCCAAGGGTCGGGGAAAAAACCTCCATCACCATCTGGTTGGCTATTGCCAGCAGATACTCGGAGATGCAGTTCCAGGACTTCACTATCTCAGCGGATAGTAGATCCAAACCAGGCGCCTTCTTGTTACGGCAACTTCTGTCATGTAGCTCCTCCTTCGTGAACAGGGGGGCGTACACTCCAGCGTAGTCCTACATCGCCTCCGCTCTCAGTGCCCGATGTATCTCCGTGTCCCTGGCGGGGGTCATCGTCTGGAACAATGACCCTTAACACCATCCTCGCAGTGTCAGCAGCCTCATTGGGCTACAGGTTCCGCATCTCAAACTTCCAATTCCCACCAGTACTTACTCCAATCCGAACGGGCCACGCAATACCTCGTCCTGAGTCCGACTGTCACTGGAGTCTCTCTCCCTTCACATCCTATCTCAAAGAGGATGAGATTGTGATCGCTGCTCGTGTCATCTGAAACTCTCCAATTCCTAACTAGTCTCCCCACCCCCCCTTGATGCGAGTGTCACAACAATATTCGTACCACGACCTACGGGTCCCGCGAAGATAGTAAACCCCGAGGACTCATCGATGACTATGAGGTCCGTCTCTATGATTAATTCTTCTATCGCCTCACCCCTGTCATCCATCTCAGCGTTTTACCACAGCACCGACTTGGCTTTGGAGTCAACAGAAATTATTACCTTCTTCCCCCTCAGTCCCTGGAGCACAATCCGAAGATGAGCAATGTGCGGCTCGATGGGTTCTTTAGGTCTGAAATAAAAAGACAGAACCAAACACAGCCAACACCAGTCTGTAACCTGGACACAGGTACAGTAGTCGTTGGAGAAATGGCTAAGGAATATAACAACATATTCAGCTTTGGCGATATAGATCACATTTCAAAGATGGCCCTCCATCCTCGGGTAGACCATCCTACCACTCCCCCCAGCTGGGGACGACTCCGTCTGGGAATAGGGCTTTTGAATAGCCAGAGTATCTATTCCCAAGACCACGATGCTTCATCTCATCCAAGACCAAAATAGACCGCTGAGTGTTGATCTGTGAAAACTTAACAGACATAGATAGTTCGATTCATCCCATTCTGCACCGCCCTGATATAAGCAGGGCAGTCACGGTCACCAACACCGTGTGGGTGAGGCTTACCAAACCTCGTGCAGTTCAAGCACACAGGAGGAGAAACCCTCTCGGTGCAGGCCAAACGCACGTGCTCGCCAGCACAGTGCGAGTACACATCTCTCAGGAGACCTGCAGAACTTGGCGATGTGTCCGAAGCTCTGGCACTGGAAGTACCTGGACACGGAATTGTAGTCCTTGAAAAGACAGAAGTTCCACTAGATGTAGACCCCATTGGCACTCCTCAGCCGGTTAAGGATCTCCGGGGTACACTCCAGAACTCAGTGGTTGTCTCCGATGTTCCTTCTCCTGACCTCGAAGTGACGTCAGAAGCCGGCATCGAACTCCTCCTTCATCATCTCCTCGTCAAAGTCCTGCGTCCGGATGGCCTCCCTCACTTCCTCCTCCGTCAAGTCCTTCAGCACATCTTAGATTAATACTTTCGGATTAATCACCTTCGGTTTCTAAACTCTCAGGCCGCTTCACCCTTACCTCCTGAGAAGCCTCCAGGACGACCCTCGACTTCTCATCCTTCGTCTCCACAAGAACTCCACCCTTACCGATCTTGCGGACGTTCCGGACCTTGATCCCAGCCACTCCCAGGTCGATGGCACTAAGGAGCTTCTCCATAGTCTGCTAGCTGGTATGCGGAGACGTCCGGTCCTCCGGAAAGAACAGGATGGCCTTTGGCCTCTCCGTTATCTTCCCCATCTTCTCGGTCATCTTGGGCGTCCTAGGCAGGTGAGCGGCCCGGCCTCCCGAAGAGTTCACGGCGTAGCTGCACCCCGGTCCACTCGTCCACACCTCAATCGGCACTCCACCTGCAAATCCAGAAGCAGCAGCAACCCCACATTCCCTTAGCATACCTTGGATTTCCATCCTCATCTCTTCTCGACCCTGCAGTCATCCCTTCAGGACGGCCACCTCCTCCGAGAGCTCCTCCAGGCATCCTCCAATGATATCAATGTTGACTGCCAACACCTCAGCCTGGGCAGTGGTAGCCGTCCTCTTCCCATTCATAAGGCTGTTGATCAGTCTCTCCGGGTCAGACAGGCTCCTCTGGCCCCTGCTCCCCGCTGACGCCTCACAGACCTTCCATCTGGAGATGAACTCCATGACCTCGTCGTCACTCAGGGCCCTCTTCCTGACCTCCCTAGGCATCTACATGGGCTTCAGCGGTGGCGGGCCTGGAGTCCCAGGGACGAAAACCAGCGGCGGAAACTCCGGCCTCCCAGTCCACCCCACAGGGCTGTCCAATGTCCATCCCTACAGGCGGGGTGCAAGGAGTCTTCGACGACTAAGCCTGTGGAAGATCAGCATAAACCGACAACACTGGATAGGGAATCAGATCAACAACAAACAAGAGTTCAATTAAAAAGAATTAAATCAGGAATAAATTTCACTAAAAATCAGAGTCCCAATCAATATAATATATATATTAAAATCGACAACACCGAGTATCAAAAACAAACAAGTCTATTCACAAGCGTAATCAATTAAAAGTTGAAACAATCACAGAAAAAAGTCCAAAAATATCCAAAGACTGGAAAATCTCAGAAAATAATCACTTAATCAACACAATTCCTTCACAATTAATTGCCTACCAGTATTCTACACCTTTTACTTAATTAACAAAAACCTCTAAAACCAACAGGATAATTAATAAAAATTAATAAGTACCTCCAATGGGCTCAAACAGAAAAAAAAATAGTCCAACAAGACACAAAACCTAACTTATTAAAAAAAAATGATCAACCGATTTTAATAAATCATTCTTAGATACCTTCCTACCACCTATCTGCAACTTTAATTAAAATACTAAAAACCTCTAAACACAATAGCAGAAACAATATAAGCCAATTTGTCACTCAGGTGAACAAAAACACTGCCAAAAAGTTAAGAGTCCAACAAATTACAAAAATTGATACAACTCTTTCAAATTGATAAATACCAAGCTAAACCTTCACATAAACCTTCCTAACACATGGAACAAACTTTTAAAAGCGCTAGAAACCCTCAATTCAGTCTTATATTAACATCCTAAAGGAAACAAACTTCAAAACTACAAAATTAGCCAATTACTCTTGTGCTTCATCAGAGTTTTCTCCAAACACCTAACCAATCCTTAAAACTACCAAGACTAGATGCTGAACTATCTATTGACACCAAAATTTAACATAAAATAAACACTTTTAGGTATTAAAATTGACTTAGGAAACCCAACTTACTCACCAAAAAACAGAGACCAACTCGAACACAAAAACCTAATTAATGCACTTAACTCACAATTCTAAGCAATTCTAATCACACAACACTATTTATTAGGCAAGAGATCCCCCCCCCCCAAAAAAGCACAAATTATCACCAAAGCATCAAAAACATACACCATTTCACTCGATTTTTACATTTTGGGGAGATTTAAAATGACGGGATTCACCCAAATACATCCTAAGTCCCTAAATATGTTATTTATTCGGTCAGATGGGCACGAATCAACTAAAAAAATACTACCACGAACTAACCAAACCCTTATGAACACAATAAAAACAATATTAACACCCAATAAAGTTTTACTCTCTCTAAAAACACAGTTAAATCCGGATCAAATCAATGTACCATATACACAGTAGCTCAAGCTTACAAGACCGGCCAGCGTTACGAACATGCATATGTTAGCACTCATACATAAGAGTGACACCTCGGATATAGTGAACAACAAATCACACGAAACACACAGCTTTTTTTAGCTGCATCAAGATTACATAGCCCGACTCGGGGGCGTAGTTAGCTAACTCGCTAGTTTCGTGTTGAGCTGGACTACGATGACGGGAAGATGTGGGGTTCAAATCCCAGGTCTGGTGTACTGAGGACTCAAGGTGGTTTTCACAAAATAGTTTATCACTCTCCTTCCACGCAACTGCGGATACAATCCTTTATATTCAACCTTTCTCATCCCTATAACATTAGCGTAGTTAGTAAGTATAAGTATAGCCCGGGCGTTTGGATTATACGTATAATTACGTTAGTTTGCTAGGGATGAGAAAGGTGTAATTCAGAGGAAGTTTACCCCCATTTGCGTGAAGAGAGAGAGAGAGAGTGTTGAACACCATTTAAGGAAAAAAAAACACCCTTCAGTACACCCGAATGGGATTCGAAAACCCGATCTCCTCATCATCGGCTGTCTAGTCTACTGCGAGAGTAGCGCGTTAGACCACGCGGCCACCGAAGCGGATAACGTGCTAATTAAAATAATATCAAGTCCCTTGAATAATATCGAGACGCGCACGAGTGAGTACAAAATGGAGCAGGTAAACTTACATAATCAAATGATTCAAAGAAGACCTTGTAGAGCACTTTGAAGATGTTCTGCTCTGGAGATACTGGGAGAGCTAATTACTGTGGAGAGTGTTGAGAGGAGAGAGGGGGAACTAGGTGGGGGGAGGGATCAAGGGTCAGCTCTCTGTCCAAAGTAAAGAAAGTTCAGGCAGGAAATATAGCCTTATGGGGATAGAAGTGTAATATCAAGTGTAAAAGTATTTTTCTCCCTTTCCGTTCGAGGGGGCAAATGTTTTTATATTTTGATTACTATTGTTTATATCTTAACAGGATCAGTGGTCATGCAGGCTAAGCGCTAGGCTCACCTAGTCTGGTTTGCTGTTAATGGGAAGGCTGGGCTTCGAGTCTCGGTTGGGTGCACTTTGGGGTGTTTTGAATTTTTTTTTAACTAATTTTGATAAATGAGTGGGGAGTGAGTGATTGAGTGAGTGTATGAGTGGGTGGGTGAAGGATTAAGTTATTGGATAGGGGTATTAGTGGCTGAAGGATTACGTGAGTGAATAGTGATTGAATGAGTGAGTGGATGAAGTATTGAGTGAGTGAATGGTTGGCTGAGTGAGCAGGTGTGTGTGTTAGTGAGTGTATGAGCGAGTGATTGAGTGAGCGTATGAAGTATTAGCCTAAGTGAATGAGTGAGTAGATAAAGTATTAAGTCAATGGGTGGGTGGCTGAGTTTGTGATTATATGAGCGAGTGATTGAGTAGAGTGATTGGGTAAGTGATATGCATGTAAAAGGACACATTTTTTTTAAAAAGGAATGATTGTGGTATAGGGGGAGGGGGTTGGAAGGTAGTGGCGTAACTTCACTGAAAACCTTCTTCCCCTGATGTAATTCTATAGCAAGCGACGCTCACCTTATATTTTTATTATTTGCACGGTGTCTTACTACCCGTTCGGGTTGTACACACTCACGCTAATGTATAATGGTGGATTAGTGTGGGATGAAATGGAGGACCTAGAGTTTAACGTGGGATCCGAACCACGGTGGAGGTCTGGCATTCCTCACATTCACAAGTTGTGATTAATACACGTCTTGTCAGAGGTGATCTTGTCAGAGGTGAAGGAAGGGTTTGGCAATCAGATAAATCTGTGCCGGGACCGAGGATTGAACCCCGGACCCCCAACACAGAAGGTCCTTAACGACCTCTGAAGAGCCACTATCAATGACACCGTCCTGAGGGAGGGAAACATGGCCCCGTTATTAGATCTTAAAGAAGAGTTATGGCGATGGATCAACTTAATGTCCGCGAGGACAATCGAGCAGTTTTTTTTATCTACTCTTAAAGAGTATTAGAAGAATGGGGTGGCTCGTTGAACACGCAGCAGTAGATTGTGCAGAGTCCGTCTAACGGTCGATTGAACCGAGATATTGGAGACAAGAGCACTCTCGAACGTATAGAAGGGCTGTTTCCTGTATTATAAATATGACAACGGGGAAATTGGAATGAGTCTAAATATTATTTAATTTTTAAATAAATATTTTTTTCCGCTTTTGTCATTTTCTAGAATAAGATAAACTTATTCCACTGGTTTTAATTCAAACGTTTTCTTGATTATAACAGAAACACGCAACACATTGCGACCTAAGTTAGGTGCCATCCGTGGAATGAGACGGTATTTTAAGGTGTGGATGTAGGAGACGCGAGAAAAGGACAGCGTTTTTGCAGTTTTCATAGCGAAACTTTTTTCTGACCAAAATAAATCAGACATTGCTCCAGTAGAAACGTACGTGGTGATATCAAGAGTTGTTGAATATCTGTCAAGGATGTCCTGGAATTCAATGACAACCTTTTCTCTTCGTTTAAAAAGCTTATAATCTAATACTGCTATTCTGATGACAGATATTCAACAACTGTTGATATCACCATGTGAAGAAAATTAAACTCTGGAGAAATATTTTATCTATTTTGGCAAAACAAATGTTTTGATATTAAAAACTGTAAAAATATTTACCTTTTCTTGCGTCTCCTATATCCCTAACTTAAGATGTCTGGTCCCTACGTCAGTCGTCAAACGGTATAGGGCATCACTCTCGTGTATTAGACTGGGCTGTTTATGATGATGGGGAGATCAGGGTTCGAATCTCAGTCGGATCTACCGAAGGTGTATTTTTATAAAGTGGTTTCCCACTCTCCTCCCACGCTAATGCTGGTAGCTTACTTCTAAAAAGCTTCATTCCTCATCCTTACCCCTTTAGAGTAAGACATATACATATGTTTAGAGTTGTAAGTATTACATAATTTAAGTATTGACCTTGGGGTTATTTTAAGAACCTACAACACTTTAAAAAAGAAGGATTTGTACTACCTGCGCAGGCTGTATGCATTTTATTTACATTAAAAGGGTAGATCGTTAATTTTGAATTCAGAAAAAAATATAATCGCATTTTTGTAGAGGAAGAAACCATCGAGAAAAATTTCCTCTCAGTACACACAGCCTGGATTCGAACCTCGATATGAGAAAATTAAACTAGACAAGCCAAATATTTAGTTCACGTGTTCAAGATGAACGTGAAAAGAGGATAAATTTATTTATTTATTATACCAAATAAACAATTTTAGATAGTTAATTAAAATATTTCATATTTAAAGAAATTTGTTGATTTAAAATACAATATATATTTATTATAATCAATGTTTTATGGGAAAAGGAATGTATAAACATATTTTTGAGCAAATACAGGATGATGCAACAGAGTATCCCGAAAATGAAGCATTTTAGAAAAAAATGTTTCAAACAAAAGTTGTTTGTTTCTCAGGAGGGAAGAGAACGGCACTAGTTCTTTTTAATTTGTGGATGTCTTCAAGGTAGTTTCAAGGTCAACTTTGTTTTTTTAAATTAAACCTATATTTTTTAACGGCATTTTATTATATAGAAACGAACAAACCAAACAACTTTTCCGTGCAAATTTTTTTTTTATTTAACATCCATTTTTGCAAATATTTTAAATTGTATTTTTACAACACTTTTTATTCAAGAACATTTTTACTAAATTATGTTATTCTTTACTATGTTAAATGTAATATTATTTATAAAATTACTTTAACAAATGATTAAAAAGATCCATTAACATAGATAAAATTTTAATGTAATTAACCGTTCTTGAGTAAAAATTGTTTTATAAAATACAAGTTAAATATCTTGAAAATTTAATGTCAATTAAATAAAAGTTTCAGGCAAGATGTTTGTTGTTGTTTAAAATAAAATTATGTTAAAATAATTATAGGTTTTCACTTTAAAATAAATAAAGTTGACTTTTAAATAACCTTTAGGACGTACACCAAATCAAAAATAACTAGTGCTTTTCTCCCTTAATCAAAAACTAAAAACTTTTTAAGAAAGCAATTTTTCTAAAATGCTTCATTTTGGGAATATTCTGTTGTCTCAACTTAAATGCCTCACCCGGTATAATAAAAACACAATTAATCAACATTTTCGAAAGTCTTGAATAATTAATATTTTCTGTACAACCGTAAATATATTTCGACCATTTAATTAAATAAGACATTGCTAGTGTTTTTATACAGTGTACAATTTATGTTTTAAAATATTGTGACCATTGAGGAGTTTAATTTTTTACAACGTTGAATATGTCAAGTGATATTGTTTCTCATGACTTTATAAATAATGTTTCATTTTTATACACTTTTACATTATTTATGTATCGTTCATGAGTTTAAAAAAATATGAAAGCTAAACTATTTACAAACAATTAGAAATCGTTTAAATAATTCATATTACATAGAATTTTTTTACTTATGGCTACAACATTATTATATTTAGATCACGTTTTTATAATGGGTGCTTATAATTTCTCCTTATCAACCAACATATATAATTTAAAATACATATAAAGTTAATTAAATAATAAAAGTTTTCTTGATACTATAATAATAATACATTATATCTCATCAATAAAAGAAGACCCAATTAGATAATTTATAATTTAATATTAAGACTCTTTCTTGTAAACATTTTCTTACTAGTTTGATTTAACTGGAATGATATTATGAATCTCTGGAAATGTGAAGCGCTTAATTTGGAAATAAATTAAGAGTTTTGAGATAAAACTTAAAGGGGAAATGTATAACAAGTCCTTTATACCTGCCACTTAAGCTAGTTAAATTATAAAACTTTACAATGAGATTCAAGGAAGGGATGATATATATATATATATATATATACACTTGAGTCTGTAGAAAATTCCAACATTTCTAAATAAGGAAAAGAGTTGGATAAATAAAACTAGTTTATTTGCCTTTTTTATTATTTTCTTTGTAAACATTTCAAACAACAGATTAAAAAAAAAGACTTATATTGAAATGGGGAGATGTTTGTAACATCATTCGAAAAAAAAAATCTAATCACACTAACACCATTATCTAGAATTACCGAAAATTACGGTAATTCTAGATAATGGTGTTAATTTGGTTGCATTTCAGAAATGAACTTCTGGTTTTTTGTATATTAAAAAAAATAGATTTTATGAAGGAGATTTCATAAAAGATAGAGACTTAACGTTTATTGAAATATATTACCATATTTTATAGCACTCATTTTAATAAATATATTTAATATAATGTAGCTCGTCCTTATTTAAGATATATCTTTTGATTTTCTTAACAGAGGATGAGGAAGGCTAAATTTATAAGAAGTGTACTCGCATTTTGCGTAGTGGAAAACCATCATAAGTGTACCCTACAAGGGATGTGAACCCCGATTTCACCGGCATCGGCAATCTAGTCTACAACGCGAGTGACGCCTTAGACCGTTCGGCCACTGAAGTGGGGTTTAAAATATTAACTAAGAATAAAATATAAGTTACAAATGGCTGTAAACACATTTAATAGCATATTCTCCGTTCTAAAGATTAATCAATAAAATAAAATTAGTTTTTTTTATATGTGCAACACGTCTTACTGCCCAGCCGGGCCAGCCATATTTTTAGACTAATAGTGGTAGGGTAGAGAAGAAACTTCCCTCACTAGACTTGGCCAGTATTCGAACCCCGATACCCCCGTTACCGGAAAAACAGGGCTAGATAAGCTTGTTTAGTCCACTTACTCGACAACGAGGGTAAAATAACATATTAGTTCGATTTATAGAGGTCGATTAGGATTAGTTAACCAACGTTTTAAATTATTATTATTAGCACCGCGTCTTACTACCCGTTCGGGTTGTACGCACTTACGCTAATGTGTAATGGTAGGGTGACTGTGAGATGAAATGGAGGACCTACAGTTTAACGTGGGATCCGAACCACGGTGGAGGCCTGGCATTCCACACATTCACAAGTTGTGATTAATACACGTCTTGTCAGAGGTGAAGGAAGGGTTTGGCAATCAGATAAATCTGTGCCGGGACCGAGGATTGAACCCTGGACTCCCAGAACATAAGTCTGACACCTTACCCCTAGACCACCAGGTCACCTTAACGTTTTAAAGATTAAATAATATTCAGATTAATTTAAACTTCGTTGTTGGTTGGTAAATTTATTGAATATTTAATTGGCCTTGAAACTAAATAGCGATATACTATTCTATACTTGAATCTAAATTATACTAGACATATTTTAGTAAAGCTATTTAGTAAAAATTAATTTTTTTAAAATAATTTAGTAATTTTTATTTTAATTTTAACAACTAAATGAAATATTTCTTCGAAATATAATTCACAAATGTTGATCTGTTTTTTCTACCGCCGAGTGACAGTTTCGATAACAAGTTTTAACGAGATTTCTCAACTTTCCCCGGTTGGCTAAATGACAAGGGTGGTTTGGGGGTTGTGTGTGTTAACCTGTCACCCACTTCGGTGGATAACGCGCAAGTTTCGTGTCGAGCTAGAATGCTTAGGATGGGGTGATCGAGGTTCGAATCTCGTTCGGGTGAACTGGGGGTGGTGGTTTTCCTTAAATAGTTTTCCGCTCTCCTTCCACGCAAATTTTGATTCACTTCCTCTAAATTCAACCTTACCAATATCTAACCCACTAGTGTAATTAATACATAAGCGTATAATCCGGACGGGTAGTAAGACGTGGTGCTAAGTATTATTATTATTATTATTATTATTATTATTATTATTATTATTATTATTATTATTAGCCTGTCACTGAGCTCCTCAAAGATAAAAACGGAACAAACGGCACTATACAAAATGTATGTTACCTTGTGCATTCCGTTTACCCTGAGAGGTAGGTAACAATCATACCTTGATAGATTATACTATGACTATCTTATAAGCTGCACCATAGTGTAATAATGCAAACTTACAGAATATATCATTAAAATAATACTGCGCGTCTGGACTACATCACTCATAGCCCAGTTTGTGGAAATATTATCCAGTACTAATGTACCGTTGTCCAGTATTGTAAATGTCCCAATGTACTAAGAGTAGTACATCCTTTCCGTGGAGGATCTTTCCATGTCCCTATGATATGTTGGTGGTAGTTAGTATGAGGATGTTTTATTTTATTCGCGTGCCATGCGCAAGGCTTTGAGTAAATATAAATTTACCAGAGACATAGAAATGAAGTAATGATTATAAAATGAGTCTGTTAAATTGACATAGGGTGAATCAACAACCTCAATCTTCAAACTAAAAATAAAATTAGACTTTTTTTTTATACAAAGCGTAGTAAAGTCATTAATATGGTGGATTCTCATGTCGAGAAGTTAAAGAGATTTTATAAATCGTACACTCAATCCAGATTAATATTCATTGGGGGTACTTCTAAAAATTAAAGGACCCTCCATCTCTCTCCCACCCGGGCGTTGCGCTTTAAGAAAATCTTAGCTCCAGTGGCGTGTCATGGAATGTTGCCAAGGTAAGTAGAGCCTTTTTTTTTTTAAAGCACTGCGTCTTACGATCCGTTCAGGTTATCCGTGTATGTACTAATTAAGATGATGTGTTAGGGATGAGGGAGTTTGAATTTAGAAGAAGTGTACCCGCATTTGCCTGGAGGGAGAAAGAGTGTAAAACTATTAAAATAACACCAATACCGGGGTTCGAATCCTGATAATCGGCAGCTCAGTTTATTGACGACATAGACTATTCGACCATCGAGACGGGTCAGAGCTTTTTAAAAGTGGATCTATAATATGTCCCCATCTATTGGCTAGCCCATTTGACCAATCATACATAGGGTCTATGCCTTATTTGTCGCTGCCATTTGCGCCTTTTCGCAGAAATCATGAAATTTCACCGTTTATATCTTGACCAAATCTCTCTATTTATATCCGATAATCCTTTCCTAATCATCCCCTATCCATATAAATTTTAATATCACTTGCGGAAAGTTTTTATTTTTATAATGGCATCAAGATTTGTCATTTAGACCTTCCTGTACTTCCACTACCACTGGGGGTGACTTGGCGGTCTAAGGGTAAGGTGTCAGACTTCTGTGCTGGGGGTCCGGGGTTCAAACCTCGGTCCCGGCACAGATTTATCTGATTGCCAAACCCTTCCTTCACCTCTGACAATACGTGTATTAATCACAACTTCTGAATGTGAGGAATACCAGGCCTCCACCGTGGTTCGGATCCCACGTTAAACTGTAGGTCCTCCATTTCATCTCACAATCACCCTACCATTACACATTAGCGTAAGTGTGTATAGCCCAAACGGGTAGTAAGACGCGGTGATAATAATAATAGTAATAATAATAATAAAAATAATACTGGCGCTGGCAGATATGTTAGTCGCCTGAGGTTGAGACATCCTGTAGGGGCTGTTACTTCCTCCCAATGAGATGACATGATGATGATTATTATTATGTAGTGCCAGTATGCCTAATAAAAATAATCGGAGCAATTTATTACAATTTGGAATAAAAAACTCATCAATAAACTACCCTTAATAAAAGGGATAGGTTAAATAAAATCCCGAGGTAAATATTTTAATATCCAGATATCAAATTTTTATCAACCCGCTTCGATGACCGCGTGGCCTAACGCGCTACCCTCGCCAGTAGATTAGACTGCCGATGACCGGGGGATAGAGGTTAGATTCTCTGTAGGGTGTACTGAGGGTGTTTTTTTATAAAATGTTTTTCCATTCTCCTTCCCCGCAAGTGAGGTTACACTTCCTATAAATATAACCTTCCTAATCCCTAAAACCCATTAGGGTGATTATTACATAAGCGTATAACCCGGACGGGTAGTAAGACGCGGTACTAAAAGAAAAGGTTGAACAAAAGCCGTCAAACCGTTTCAGATCTGTTGCCAGGGACATAATGTAGGGACACAAATAGTGGTAAGATCTGTTGCCAGGGACACAATGTAGGGACACAAATAATGGTAAGATCTGTTGCCTGGGACAACAAATAATGGTAAGATCTGTTGCCTGGGACACAATGTAGGGTACAAATAATGGTAAGATCTGTTGACAGAGACATAAATAACTTTAAGATCCACTTTTTTGGGTTCGGGGGTACCTACAGTAGCCCCATGGCTTCTTTGGTGCTGACTGACAGCTCTGAAAAGTTACCAGACCAAATTATGTATTCCTACGCCGAACCATATGATCTTCAAAAAACATGTGTTTAGCAGCTGTCACTTCTGACAGTCATAATGTAGGTATATACCTGACTGTCGACTGTCAGAAGTCAGTTGTGAACTGTCAGTCAGCACCAAAGAAGCCATGGGGCTACTGTACATAGAAAGTCAATATTTATCAAAATCTCGAGGACTAAAATATTCCCCATTACAATACTTTCCCTTGATATGAGAAAGTAAAGAAACTATTTTAATGAGAAACACTCGGTTAAAGCTAGAAGAGATGAGTCATTGTCTCCTAGCTCAGTGTCAGGCACGCTACCCCTCCCTGGAGGAGACGTTGAGAACTAAACTGCAGTCTGCCGTACCCTGGGAGAGCCGTAATCTCGTTGGCGGAAACGTTTTATGGGCCGTATTAAAATTACTATAAGGACTCTCTCTCATGCAATCTCATTAATACTAATTGTATCTCAAGCGTCTCGACGACATAATTACAATTTATGTACCCCCTTCCCCCTTCTATTTATGTG
This sequence comes from Timema genevievae, assembly GCA_902155825.1. Lineage (NCBI taxonomy): Eukaryota > Metazoa > Arthropoda > Insecta > Phasmatodea > Timematidae > Timema > Timema genevievae. The sequence goes on from CABFWO010000761.1 coordinate 220,773, forward strand.
ACTTCCCCTCCCCTGTGTAACATTATATATATATATATATATATATATATATATATATACACACATACACATTTCTTTGAGACGAAGTTTTTTATTTGTATCTAGCACCGCGTCTTACTACCCGTTCGGGTTATACGCTTAAGTACTAATTACGCTAATTGATTAGAAATGGGGAAGGTTGAATTTGGAGGAAGTGAACCCGCATTTTCGTGGAGGGAGAGTGGAAAATCATTTAGAAAAAAAACCACCCACAGTTCACCCTACTGAGATTCGAGCCTCGATCTCCCCGACCTCGGCAGTCTAGCTCAACCGACTAACGCGTTAATTAACTACGCCACCGAGGCGGGTCATGATGAAGTTATATAGTCGCAAGGTTCGGGGGACTAAAATTATGCGTGCACGCACACACGCACGCACGCACGCACGAATGAAGTCTGTTCCCCGTTGTTTATTTACGAAGGGTCAGCCTACTTTCACGTTTTGTATCACAAGTAAAACAAATAAAGAATTAATATTTAAACATAGTTTAAGATTAAAATATAATCAAAGTTGTCTGAAAAAAAAGTGTACTGTTTTCTAAAAGAACCTTCGTATGAAAAATTGGATTGTAGTGTTTAGTGTATGGTAATAGCTGTATCACCCTGTGTTGTCAATTTGTAGGTTGTGTAAAAATATGTCTTTAGAAAGTACACATTAAATGCCTGATAAATATAAATAAATTTAATATATATCTTTTAAATTTATCTATTAGCTAACCTCTGATAGTAATAAAATTTTAGTCTAACTCTCTGAGGTTTATTTATTTACAACCCCAAATCCTTAATTGATAAAATAAAAATAGATTTTTTTTCTAAAATGACCTACATAATACTAAACAGTTTTTTCCTTCCGTTCTGTGTTTTTTCAGAGCCTTTACAACGATCTCCCCCTATTTCTTTACTTGACGCGCGGATAAGAAGTAAAAGAAAATATAAGATTAAATCTCAAGAGGTAGAAAAAATCTGATCCCTCGCTCCCCAGTCTGTCATTTGAGTTTGTTGGCTGTATAAAGATGTTCTTTACGTACAGAACACGATACACCAACTGTTTATAACAGGTTGTCTTGGAGGTTAAGTGTTAAGAAGGTGCGTTAAAATTATGTTTTTAAAAGAAATACTTTCACACATACAAACAAAAACACATCTTTGGATACCTATGTATGTAAAAGTATTTTTTTAACATTAATTTTAACGCACACGCTTTCATAAACACTTACACACATATATAGATATACATATTTTTACATGTAAAAATATATATACAAATGAATATATATATATACAAATAAATATATATTATATACTCGCTTTGCTTGGTGGGGGCTCTGCCCCCAAACCCCCAGTGAGTTTTCTTTGCAAGTGGATGTAAACTAATGTAACTCCAGCGTTGTTTCGAACGTAACAACTTAAAAGTTACCGGTATTGTATTGTATTGTATTGTATTGTATTTACCGCACCGACTTTAAAGTTTCTCCACCATTTTGAATTTTTTGGGGGGTTGAAAATGAATTTTTTTTAAAAATTTTGGAATTTTCTCGTTGGTTACAGGCTAGAAGCTATAAGTTTGCCAAATTTCAAGTTTCTAGCTCATCTGGAAGTGGGTAAATATTAATGTCAGTGAGTGAGTGAGTCAGACATGTGGCTTTATAGTAGTATAACACATAAAAATATATTATGTTACTAAAAAAAAGCTTTCACACAGATGTGTGTAGATATATACACGTCTGTGTGAAAGAGTTTTTTTAGTAAGAAAATAAATATAACGCACGTAAAAATCTTCCCTCTTCGAAGATGCAAATAATTATAAAAGAAGGTTTCAAACATCTGAATTCAAACTAAAATATATAGCTTAGTTTGTGACTCAATCAATTATGATTATGAAGTTATAAAATTATAAGAGATATTAGATTAGTTGTACTAAACATTAAACAAGTTTACGAAGCATACAAAATATCACTGATTAATTAAAAACGTAAAGAATGACAGTCAAAACATATTAAAATAACGTTTTGAAACAAAAAATCTTATCAAAATTAGGACATTTCATTTAACAGTATCAGACTCATGAATCAACGATAAGATGATAATTATAAATAGATTTATAATTAAATATATTATTCACTTGATATTTTAAAAAACTTAAACTGATAATGGTACATGTTTGGTTTTGTTTACTTAGCAATTTAATTGAAATATAAATTAATTTTTTCATTTGCCAAATTAAAGTATAAATTAATTAATTATAATGAAAAATAGTTTTAAAAAAAATGGTGTTTACTAATTGATGATGCGTTGCAAGAAATCCCTTTCTCCTTGCGGTGTTTCTGATGTTCCTGCGTGAGCAGCCCCCATTTGACGACTAATTACGATGTAGTTCTACATAATTCTCAGGTCTTTAATAAAGAAACAACCCGTCTCGGTGGCGTAGTTGGCTAACGCGCTAGTCATGTTGAGCCCGATTGCCGAGGACGGGGAGATCGAGGTTCGAATCTCGGTTGGGTGAACTGGGGTGGTTTTTCCTAAATGGTTTTCCACTCTCCCTCCATTCAAATGCGGGTTCACTTCCTCTATATTACCATTCCCAATTCCTAATCCATTAGCATAATTAGTAATTAAGCTTATAACCCAAACGGATAGTAAGACGCGGTGCTAAATAATAATAATAAAGAAACATACACAAGATGTGGTTAGATTAAAATGTAATAATTGATAGAATACCAATAGAGTGTAAAATATAAAATATAGCTTAAAATTGAAAAATATGGAGAGCAAAATAAAGTTGAGAGTAATGAAGTTGTCAACAAAACGGCATAAAAGATACAGCACTGAAAATTTGTCGAATAGATTGCTCAGGATAGCAAATTAATATTCCAAAAGGTTATAAAAAAACCCAATCCCCTCCATTAATATAATTCTGGTTGCGCCACTGACAATAAAACCCAGTGGCTATATGACCTTTCCTCTAAAACAAATGGGAAGTAACGAGGAGGAAGGATTTTTATAAATATATATATTTTTTTACTAAAAACCAATATTTGGCGTGTTTGCGTGACATATCCTCATAAAGCACGGGAATATGTAGTACGTCGTCATGTCGACAGATGGAGACGCTACCAAGAGATTACCACCATACGTCACCATGACGTCACGACAGTGGCGTGTGGTGTGCTGATGACAGGGGTCGGTTGAAACTGTACGCGTGAATTATTTCTCATAGTTCGTTAGAAAAATTAATAGCTCAGGTACCAACGGAAATATATAAATACAAGGGTTTTAATGAACATTATCATTTAATATTAATAATATTAATAATAATAATAATAATAATAATAATATAGGGCATTATAATGTTGTAGAAACATTACACCAAAGATCATGAATGAAATAATATATTATCAATATTATTAGCACCGCATCTTACTACCCGTTTGGGTTATACGCACTTACGCTAATGTGTAATGATAGGGTGATTGTGAGATGAAATGGAGGACCTACAGTTTAACGTGGGATCCGAACCACGGTGGAGGCCTGGCACTCCACACATTCACAAGTTGTGATTAATACACGTCTTGTCAGAGGTGAAGAAAAGGTTTGGCAATCAGATAAATCTGTGCCGGAGACGAGGATTGAACCCCGAACCCTCAACAAAGAAGTCTTGACACCTTACCTCTAGACCGCCAGGTCACCAAAATAATATACACTGTTACTTACTCAATGGCATTAGGAACTAGGAACATTGTTAGAGAAAAAGTGAGCATCATCTTTATCCACCAAAGAGCTTAAGAATCAAATTCATTTTCAAAGACCTGAATTAAAAAGTATGTATATTTGCTTATAGCTCAGAAATTATTGGTTTTATAAAAATATATTTCATTTAAAAGATTTGTATCTTTAAAAGTACTACAACTTTACAATCATAAGTTATTTCTTATTTCAAATAGTTGCGGAGATATGATGAAAATTGGGAAATATCAGCGGAAATCATCTGTAGTTTTTGGACCAGTTAAAAAATTTAAATTTTGAGTTTAAAGGATTTTAATCCAACGACGGTTCGAGTGAAAGTTTGCACTTCTAATGATTTAATAAAAAGGTTATAAACCTAGATCTAACCTTCTTCTATCAAATAAAGCCACGTTTTGTTTGATAGGGTCAAAACGGAAAACTAGAAGATAATGCGGGATTGTTTTACTGGGTTTCATGTAAGTTAACACACATTTTTTTAAAGACAGTTTAAACTTTTTAACTGGCTAGAACTTTCGCCTACACTTAGTTGGAAATAATGTTTAAATAAACATCAAACCAGATTATCCGGGGTTTATCTAATAGTCCTCAAAGCTTATAAGTGTTCTGCCATGCAAACCTCTATGTGGATAATTTAAAAATTAAAAGTAGCGTTATGTTACAACCAAAACCTTGTCTTCAAATTTGTTTCACATTTATAAAAGTACCTTCCCACATCCCAAAGGATTATAAGTTATTTAAAAAATGTTATTTTACTATTTTACCCACCTCGGTGGCGTAGTTGGCTAACGCGCTAGTCGTGTTGAGCCCGACTGCCGAGGACGGGGAGATCGAGGTTCGAATCTCAGTCGGGTGAACTGGGGGTGGTTTTTTTCTAAATGGTTTTCCACTCTCCCTCCACGCAAATGCGGGTTCACTTCCTATCAATTCAACCTCCCTAATTCCTAATCCATTAGCGTAATTAGTATTTGAGCGTATAACCCGAACGGGTAGTAAGATGCGGTGCTAAATAATAATAAATAATATTTTACTATTTTACTTTGGAAGACATTTTATAAACTTATTCTCGCGAATGTACACATAATAAATTGGCAATCCTCCTAAATACACCGTCATTATATCTTTTGAACTCTTTTTCTAAAAAAAATGGATATTCTTTTATCATTCTGTAATAATAATCATCAATTTTTTTGCATCTTATTTTCTTGGCTCATCATCCAAACGGGACAAACTATTTCCCCGCCAAGTTCGAGGCTCCTGCGACCTTCAATTTAGAATTATTAAAAGGGGTATTGTTGAGTTTTATTTTTGGGGGGTGAAGGGAAGGAGTATCGCATATAAATTGAATATTATCACCCTCGAGAGCTGTTCTTGTTCCGACTTTGTTTGCTGCTGAAACTTTAAAACACACTTTCCCCCAATATCGTGGCATTGACGCGGCAATAAAGGAAATACTGGCATCAGTGTTTTTTTAAAATAAAGGTGTAGAAATAGAAAAAAGAGTTCTATATATTTTTAATACACTTTTTAATAATTGTAAGACATTTGTTTGTATCAGCTGAAGCGTGAGATTCTGTCTCAGCTGTAGCTTTTTTTCACAGTGTGATTTTCCTACCTCTCTCCAGCATTACTAGCACTACCATTAGTATGTAATGTCATTAATATCTACTGCCATTCGTGTGTACTACTATTTGTGTAGACTGCCACTAGTGTGTACTATAATTAGTGTGCACTGCCATTAGTGCTTACTACAATTTGTGTGTAATTTCAGTAGTGATTACTGCCATCAGTATGTACTACCATTAGTGTGTACTACAATTAATATATATCATTATTTGTATGCACTGCAATTAGTACGTAATATTAGTGTGTACTATAATTAGTGCGAACTGCCATAAATGGGTACTACCATTAGTATTTATTACCATTAGTGTGTAATGTCATTAATGTCTACTACCCTCAGTATCTACTGCCATTCGTGTGTACTACTATTTGTGTGTACTGCCACCAGTATGTATTACCATTAGTGCGTGGTGACAAATAAAACTTACGATAAAGATATATTATAATTAATTTTTGAAGGCCACCCCACTAAGCTATAATCAATGTAAAGCCGACGTCGAATACTTCATGGATAGAGTTTAAATAAATCTGTTAACACATTATATTTCTGACAGGTTTACAAACAATCTGTATTCTCACTAGCGCTCAAAGAAGATCGCGGCGCATTAGTGAAGCTCTGAGTTAACGGGTTTCCAAGAAACAGTTCACTGATCGCAATAATAGCATACAGCCTAACACAAAACTTTTAAATGTATTTTTCAGATGATATTATATTTTGAACAGAATTTTACAGCCTTCCTGTTTTAAAAATGTATTTTGATATGTTCGCTAATTATAATTCATTTTAATAACCTTTTTCTAGTGCTAATATACTGAACGGGTAGTATGACTTGGTGAACAGACACACACACAAAAAACTAGTCTAAAAAATTGGATTTTCGTTAAGGTGGAATGAAAGTGGACGCGAGAAAAGGTTAAGGTTTTTTTTTTCAGTTCTCATAGCTAACTTTTTTTTTCGTCCAAATAGCTCAAATATTTCTCCAGTAGAAACATTCAGTTTAATTTTCTTCACACGGTGATATCAACGGTTGTTGAATATCTGTCGAGGGTGTCCTGGGATTTAATGACAACTTTTTCTCTTCGTTTAAAAAGTTTCTCATCTAATGACACTTTGCTCATGACAGATATTCAACAACTGTTGATATCACCGTGTGAAGAAAGTTATACTCTAGAGCAATATTTGATTTATTTTGACAAAAAAAGTTTGATATAAAAACTAAAAATACATTTTTCTCGCGTCCCCTACACTCACCCCTTAACTTAGGATTATAAAATGGTTCTATTTGGTGTACCACGTATTTTTATCTGTTCAGATTATACGCATATTCATACTATATATATATATATATATAGAGTAAGGTCTAATTTCGAGGAAATATACCCACATTTTAATGGATGGAGAGTGGAAAACTACTTACGAAAAAAACTCAGTAACGCGATTGGGGTTCGAACCAAGACATCCCCGTCATCGACAATCTCGTATATAGTGAGAATAATGTCCATCGATATTTCGATCAACGATTCGGGTGATTGAGATTTTAAATGAAGACTTTAATTAATAACCCCTTGCTTTGTTTATTTATAGTACTAATTTACTAGCGGAATCATCGTGAACCGTCTGATTGTATCTACACACGACTTACAAATTAACCTGAATCTAAAAGGGCACAACGCCCAGTTCCCCGTCCACCAACTTCATCATTCTGAAAAGGCAAGTCTTCTCCCTCAAACACAAATTCAAGTGCATTTCCTCTAAATACAATCTTTCTCATCATTACATAGCTGTAAATTTCTTTTAACTGCTTGTGNACAAGGGACCGAGGGGGGGGGGAGGGTATCAGAGCCATTCTTACATAATAGAGAGAGAGGGGCAAGAATGGGCCAGTGACCCAGACATCCCAAATTGACATATCAATTTAAATTATCAAGATGCGGATTCAAAGACCTTGGTAATCAGTGTAAAAGATTAGAGTATTATTTATAACTTTAAAAATTAGTGTATTCCTTAATAATAATTTTTTTTATTTCAATTAAATGTACATTTAAATTTTCTTATAATTTTATAACTTTTTATAATTTGAACTGTTTATTGCAACAAATTTAAATTCATTTTACAACAGAGTTTATTGTGAATTATTTCCCACCATTAAATTACACCTTTACGTTAATAATTACCAGCAAGTTATAAATTGCATAAAAAAAATAGTTATTCTTATTAACAAATTACAAAATAAGTCGACAAATATAAACGTAAGCGAAAGGGGGGGGGGGAGGAAGGTCAGGTGTTTCCTTATTTTTTGTTTACATTGGAGAAAGAGGGGTATCCTAAATATCAAAACAGTGTGTTTAAGTTAAACTTGAACGCCCCCCTATGTAGAGAATTGGGCCGCAACAAAGCTTCGCCCCTCAAGCCTATTATTTGCTACATTTCCCGTTATATTCCGAGTTGTTCTGCCTTCTTCATCGACGGTTCCTCCACCAATTCATCCTTGGCCAGCCCCGACGTCGGCGTCCTTGCAGTCTCCGGTCCAGATCTTCTCTTGATATCTCTGAGAATGTGGTCGGGACGTCGTCACTCGCAACCATCTGATCTCCAGTTGGATGCGCTTCCGATTGGTTTAGTTCCTCAGCTCTTCATTTGGCCACGATTATTATTGTTATTATTAGATGTTTTCTCTTAAGACAGGTCAATTCCTTTTGTCAGTGAACTTGGACCTCCAATGCACCCTGTCCTCTGCCTCCTCCTTCAGCTCCTAGAATTTCCTTCTTTCCTTCAAGTCATCCAATATTTGAATCCTCTTCTTTCCTAAATTTCTCTTTCCCTTAACCTTTCCTTCTATGACGTCGTGCAGAAGACAGTTCCTCCTAAGGATGTGCCTGATCCAGTTGGTTATGTGCCGAAGAATCACATCCAAAATGGTTCTCTTCTCAACCACCCTTCTTAGGACTTGTTCATTTGTCTCCCTGTCTGTCCACCTGATCTTCTCAAGTCTTCTCCAGCACCACATTTCAAAGATAGCCAAGTATTTCTTTTCCATCTTCCAAAGAGTCCAAGTTTCTGCTCCAAATGTAGCGTTTCATCAGTTTCTTCCTCGGCTCCAAAATCAACTTTCTGATCGGCAGTAACTTCTTTTGTTGAAAGCTTCCTTGGCCATGGCGAGCCTCGAACTAGTTTTTTTGGCGCAGTAGCCATCCTTTGTCAGCAGACTTATCAGGTACTTTAAATTATCCATGTTTGTCCAAGATAGGTCCCAAAATGTTCCTTAGGCATCTGTCGTCTATAATATCTGCCATTGTCACTTACAGCCGTCTGAACTCCAGTTGGATGGGCTTCTGGTTGATTTTGTTCCACAGCTCTTCATTTGAGATTAGGTTTTGTCCCCCATACACCCCAATATGTTTCTTGGACGTCTGTTGGTAAACTCTCGCAGTCTTTAGGTCTGCTGTCTATTACCTCATTAATATAGTTAAATATGGATATTCCGGACGGATATTAAGACGCGATGAGTACAAAATAAAATCAAAATATCTCTGGAAGAGTATTCCTTCCCTTCTTTAAAAAAACGTCTGAACCATCCTCTTGAGTCCTCACTACCAGCTGTGATCTAATGAGGTCAAAGTTGTTAGCGGTCACAACTCTTGCCGTCTTCTGACGGAATAACAGGCTGACAAAAAAAAAAAAAAAGCTCGGGGAAGGCGCCAAATAAATAACACGAATCGATACCAACCAAATGTTTCCCACAGAAGTATTTTGTTTCATTTTATTTCTCTCTCTTTTCTCCTTCTCTTTATATCTGAGAGAAAAAAAATGGAAGATACGAGTAAGTAAGAGTAAGATAGTGAGGAGACAAAATATAAGGTTACGTGTCCTTTTGTTTTGTATGGGTTTTTTTGTTCCTTCAAGACCGAAGAATCTGAAAGTTTTTCAATTTCCCAGCGGTAGGTTCGACCACGTGGTCAGTACGATGAACTCTGACCCGGAAAGGGTCCTACCTAGCCTTAGAGAAGAAAGGTTAGACATTGTGGTTTCTTACTCCAAATCCAAGCGGATACCAGGGAAGTATTGCTCACAACGTCGGTTCTACCTAGTGTTAGAGAAGGGAGGCTAGACACTGTGGTTTCTCACTCCAACTCCAAGCGGATACTTCTTCTTCTTCTTAAAAGCTTCTTAAAAGAAGTCACTAAGATAATTCTAGATATTGGGAGGAAACGTAAATAAAATGCACCGGCATTCGAATTTAGAAAAGAATTGATAAACCGCATATGGCAAAGGCTAACTCTGATCACGGATTTGAGCCCCAACCTCTCTTTGACAAACAATCTAATCCAAAAACAAGAAAGACGAGTTATACCATTTGACCACCGATCAGGAAGGAGGTATACCCCAATTTTCTTACGAATGGCCATAACTGACAGCTAAGAAATCTACTAAATCTACTTTCACGTACTCATACGTCAAGTCATGTGATCTACAGCTGTCGCTTTCTATACATATTATCAATAGCTATAAAATAAAACTAATACTATATTAAAATGTTTTCAAATTTGACCAAATTTTTCTTCTTCTTATTTTCTAGAATGTGTTCCAAATGTACATTCGTAAAAAAAATAAAAGCATAGTAAACAAATAAGTTTCCGAGGTAGAAGTAAAAATATTAGAAATATTGATGCGGGGGGTTCCGAACCCTAGTACCATACCTCATACCCACCTCTATGGCGAGGTTGCCTAACGCTCTAGTTTCGTGTTTAGCCAGACTGCCGAGAACGGAGAGATCGAAGTTCGAATCTCGGTCGGCTGAACTGGGTGGGCGGTTTTTCCCTAAACGATTTTTTTCCCACTCTCCCTCCACGCAAATTCGGGTTAACTTCCTTTAAATTCAACCTTCCCGATCCCTAAACCCATTAACGTAATTAGTACTTAAGCGTATAGGACGAAGGAGTAGTAATACGCGGTGCTGAATAAGCCATACCTCATCAGGTATGCGTGCGGTTGGTGTGGGGGACATACATGTCCTATCAATGGTGATACGGTTGGCTGGGCGGGCGAGACCAACCATTGAGACTAGTCCCATTCAATCGGACATCGAGACTGATTACTCCGATTGATTCAACTGAGGAGGGAGGGGGGAGGAGGTAAATAAATAGCTACCCTGACTAAAGGGAGTGGACCGGCTTTCATCTACATCTGGAATAAAGCAACGATATTAAATTATTATTATTAATATTATTATTATTATTATTATTATTAGCACCGCGTGTTACTACCCATTCGGGTTATACGCACTTTCGCTAATGTGTAATGGTAGGGTGATTGTGAGATGAAATGGAGGACCTATAGTTTTAACCTGTGATCCGAACCACGGTGGAGGCCTGGGATTCCACGCATAACGATATTAAAATTAAGTATACATGAAAGGCGAAGCTTAGGGGATCGGATGGTTATAATTACGGAAAACAGCTTTACCTGAATCATCTTCGAATTGATTGAAAAATGACACCTGGTCACGGTTCAATTCCCGTGTCCAGGTATAATCTTTTAATTAATGATAAAAGGTATTTTTTTTAGCACCGCGTCTTACTAACCGTTCGGGTTATAACGCTTACGTACTAATTATGGTAATGGTTTTAGGGATCGGGAAATATATAACTAGAGGAAGTGTACCCGCATTTGCGTGGAGGGAGAGGTAAAAACAACTTTGGGGAAAACCACCCCAGTACACACGAACGAGATTCGAACCTTGATATCGCCGTCACCAGCGCTCTAGTCTACTGCGAGAGTAGCGCGTTAGACCGTGCGTCCTCTTAAGCGGGTCCACGAATATATCTTGAAACACAGAAACCAATGTGATCATCAATATAATGATTTATATATGATGGCATAGACTTGAGAAGATCAGGTGGACAGACAGGGTGACAAATGAACAAGTCCTAAGAAGAGTGGTGAGAAGATCAGGTGGACAGGCAGGGTGACAAATGAACAAGTACTAAGAAGAGTGGGTGATAAGATCAGGTGGACAGACAGGGAGACAAATGAACAAGTCCTAAGAAGAGTGGGTGAGAAGATCAGGTGGACAGACAGGGTGACAAATGAACAAGTCCTAAGAAGAGTGGGTGAGAAGATCAGGTGGACAGACAGGGGGACAAATGAACAAGTCCTAAGAAGAGTGGGTGAGAAGATCAGGTGGACAGACAGGGAGACAAATGAACAAGTCCTAAGAAGAGTGGGTGAGAAGATCAGGTGGACAGACAGGGGGACAAATGAACAAGTCCTAAGAAGAGTGGGTGAGAAGATCAGGTGGACAGACAGGGAGACAAATGAACAAGTCCTAAGAAGAGTGGGTGAGAAGATCAGGTGGACAGACAGGGGGACAAATGAACAAGTCCTAAGAAGAGTGGGTGAGAAGATCAGGTGGACAGACAGGGAGACAAATGAACAAGTCCTAAGAAGAGTGGGTGAGAAGATCAGGTGGACAGACAGGGGGACAAATGAACAAGTCCTAAGAAGAGTGGGTGAGAAGATCAGGTGGACAGACAGGGAGACAAATGAACAAGTCCTAAGAAGAGTGGGTGAGAAGATCAGGTGGACAGACAGGGGGACAAATGAACAAGTCCTAAGAAGAGTGGGTGAGAAGATCAGGTGGACAGACAGGGAGACAAATGAACAAGTCCTAAGAAGAGTGGGTGAGAAGATCAGGTGGACAGACAGGGAGACAAATGAACAAGTCCTAAGAAGAGTGGGTGAGAAGATCAGGTGGACAGACAGGGTGACAAATGAACAAGTCATAAGAAGAGTGGGTGAGAAGATCAGGTGGACAGACAGGGTGACAAATGAACAAGTCATAAGAAGAGTGGGTGATAAGATCAGGTGGACAGACAGGGTGACTAATGAACAAGTCCTAAGAAGAGTTGGTGAGAAGATCAGGTGGACAGACAGGCTGACAAATGAACAAGTCCTAAGAAGAGTTGGTGAGAAGATCAGGTGGACAGACAGGGGACAAATGAACAAGTCCTAAGAAGAGTGGGTGAGAAGAGAACCATTTTGGATGAGATTCTTCGGTACAAAGTAAACTGTATCGGACACATCCTTAGGAGGAACTGTCTTCTGTACGACGTCATAGAAGGAAAGGTTGAGGGAAGAAGGAGTTTGGGAAGAAGGTGGATTCAAAAATGGGGTGATTTAAAGAGAAAACGGGGAAAAACATTAATTTAAATAAAATATATTTAATTGGTTGACAAGCTCAAAGTTAAAAGAGAATTGTAAGAAACAGTTGAAATCTGAAAATATAAGTTTAATGTTTAATGTTTATATGTTGTAGTCAAACACAAAGTGTTTTCCTATAACTACAAATAATTTCAGTACATAAAACGTGCATATAACAATAAAATAAATGAAAGTTTGGCTAAACTCATTCAACTGTAATTCAAAATTCGTTAAAATACTGTATCCCTGCATTCCTTAGTTAATCCGAATTTTCGCTAATTCGAACAAGCTTCTGAACCAATTAGTTCGGATTAACAAGGTTGTAAAGTATATATAAATCAAATATCCATAAATTAAATTCAAAGTCCGAAGCATAGCTATTGTATCCAAATGCTCTTCATCAAATGCATAAAATAAAAATATTTCTCTCATCTTTTAAAAAATAGATAGGGTTGTTTAATAAATCACTTGTCTTCCTCTAAAATATACATCGAGAATGTTAGAGGAGGTCTCTGCTCTAAATCTAAATCCTTTGAATAAATCCAAGTGTATTTTTAGTTACTGTAAAAAAAAAAGAGAGAAAGTGGCGAATTTCTTTATTCTCCTGTGGGAGTTAAAAGGCTGAATGGCGATTGGATTGTCTTATTATTGGATTCCACCTCACGCCTTACTTTTTTATCGAAACTTTTTGGTGTTCTTGTTTCCCAGCTTGTAGCTGTTCTTGTGGTTTTATTTTAAAAAATACCAATACGTCTTGTTTACGACACCAACATCTATCTTACCTAACCTCCAGGACGAAAATGTATATCTTTACTGTTAGATAGATAACACAATACAATACGCAAATTCACTTATTCTTTTTACTGTCCGTTTAAAAATTCAAACTGTCAGAATATATATTTTTCGAACTTCAAATTGACCAGTTTTATTGTCACTATTATTTTCAAACAAATGATAAAACATTACTAAAAAACAAAACAAAAGGGAACTTTGAAACTTATACAAATGTATGTTAAGGAAATCTGATTCAAAAAGTTTGGGAATTAATGTTCAGCAAAATATTTCAACTAATTATCATTTTCTATTTTTTTTAATGATAGCTTATGCGTCACATAATGTGCCAAAATAAAATTAAAATTTCAAAAAATACATTCATAAAGGAAAGCCAAAATTTTAGAAAACAATATTTTCTTACGACATAATTTTTTTCGAGCTCTATTAAACCGGTCAAACACCTTAGCTCAGTCGGTAGCATGTATGTCAACTTAGCTCAAGGTACCGGGTTCGATTCAATAAATGTTATAGTGTATGTTGTTTTCAACACTAGTTAAGTGGAAGAGAAGGCTAACGCCTTAACTTCACCAGATAAATAAAGGTCATTATTATTATTATTATTATTATTATTATTATTATTATTATTATTATTATTATTATTATTATTCCTGAACTAGCCAAACAATCTATCATTGGTGAAATATGGGTTTCCCCTTTCACAGTGATGAATTTACGACTGATAGCTGAATGTTGTGTCTTTTCTAGATTTAACTAAGTGGTGTATTGATTTAAAAAATAAAATAAATCCATCAAACTGTCATAACCACGGAGCAATGTTTGAATATTTATTTAGATTTTCATAACTCGAGTGGACTGAAAAGTGCTGGCTTAGCTTATTTGATTAATAATCAAACTAGTTGGCCTTTATTTGTTGGCATCGTGGCTGTCACAATTCCATCGATATCACAGACGGTCATCTTTGTCCGATGCCGTACCTTATCAGGCCACATCTTCGAGTCATCAGTAGCACTTGTACTTAGAGGACATCCGTTGGGCCCAGGGTCCTGAGATCGAGCTCTGTATGGGTCGCGCGAAGTGTCAGTCAATTCCATCGGTCTAAGTTTCCAAGCGTTAAGCCTGTTCTTTCACGAGGGCGGGCGTCCAGTCTCTTTATTTCATTATCTTTCGTCTAAACATTACATTTTGTATCATCTTTTAGTAACTTCTATTAAACCAAAATTCGTTCACCTATATATTATTTCGAACCCACACAATTACCTTGACTGAAATCTTACTCATACCGCAAGCTATCCTGACAGATCGAGCCCACGGGGGGGTTAGTTCGCAACAAAACAAATTTTAAATTTATATGTTCAATATTTTTTTTATTAATTTATACCAGTTTTAAAAACTTCATTAGTAAAGCCTTACTTAATCTATATATAGTTATTAAGAATCAAATAGCCGAAGCTATTATTTGTGCTTTTAGAGAGGAATACTACATCTAGATATCATATTCTGAAAATTGACGCCTGGACACGGAAACCGATGGCTGCGTTATCTGATAGCTCGTGAATAAAGCCGACGATTTCCGCACGTCCATCATAGACTCTGCCTTAAAATATGAGTGGATAATGACCCTGAGCACGGGATAGCTCAGTGGTAAGAGCATTGGCGTACTAAGCCGAAGGTCCCGGATCCGATTTCCGTGTCCAGGTGTCATTTCTCAATTTTCAAAATATATATAGTTAGTCTGTGAATATATTGACGTTATTAAGACAGGATTCCCGATGCCATGGGAACTATAAGAAAAAACAAGTTATTGATCTGAAAATTTGCACAAAAATCACAACTTGTCCAAACTGTAACTTGTTTGTACTACTAAACCCTGCGACTTGAGATACATGAGAAGGTTATCGTATAAAATAAACCATCTAAGAACAATGTTGTTCCATAATAAGTTTCCTTTTAGACCAATGAACACTGTAATTATCACCAAAATGTTTCTCTGTCAAGTTTATTAAAAACTCTGGCAAAGAGCGATATTAATTTATATACTCATAAGTCTCGTCTATAAATAGACTGTCAAATTGTTCCCAACATTTTACCCCTTTACCTAACTTCTGTTTTATGTCTAACACTAAATAATACTCGTTTCCAAACAGTTCCTAAACATGTTATAGAATACATGAAAGGAAAGTTTCACTTAATTTTCTTCCCGTCAAACTTGCCCTAAGTATTTCGAGGGAATGGGAGTTATGTAGCTGACTTAGTTTGATGTAAGTTTAATATGTAGACACCCCCTGAGCCCACCATACCCCCTTTATACCCCCCTAATAGTATCTTAATAAAGGCAGAATATTCTATAAACAGTCAGAGCCTTTCAGATGGCGCGCAAGATTTATTTCAAGTTTTCCTCTCTCGTCTGTTTAAGGCGGGGATGTAGGGAACGCCAGAAATTGTCAAATGTTTTTTGCAATTTTTATATCAAAAATTTTTTTTTTGGTAAAAAAGAAATCAAATATGTCTCTAGTAGAAACATAAGAGTTTAATTATCTTCACCTGGTGATATCAACAGTTGTTGAATATCTGTCGAGGGTGTCCTGGAATTTAATGACAACTTTTTATCTTCATTTAAAAAGTTGCTCATCTAACGCCGCCATGCTCATGACAGATATTCAACAACTGTTGATATCACCGTGTGAAGAAAATTAAATTATGTGTTCCTACTGGAGCAATATTTTATTTATATGACAACCAATTTGTTTTATATATAAAACACTGCAAAACAATTAACTTTTATCGCACTCCCCACACTCCGACCTCAAGTGTAGGGCTCAACCAAGATCAACCAAGATCATAAAAAAAGGTCATTAGTTTCAACTATAAACTATAACTATAAAATATTAATTTCTAAAAAAAATGCATGTCGTGACCCCGCAAGCAAGCTATACTGATTGAGCGGCCACCATATGTTGGCGAAGACGGTGCCAACATTTGCGAATAGAGGGTGTCATCTGGTCAGCACAAAAATTCCTCCGGCCATACATATCAGTTTTCCTGAGACTAGCTGCTACTTATTTATTCAATTAGCTCCTCATTTTGTCCTCACGGGGCAGAGTGTGACCTCGTTTTAGACCCCATGCCTTACAGAAATTTCCGGAAGCTCCGGGAATCGAAGCCCGGGACCTGTGGATCTGTAGCCAGGAGCTCTGACCACTAGACCGGAGAGCCGGTCATGAAATAAAGCTATGGAATTGTATGGAGGCGAGCTAGCGCTTGTAAGATGGATTGTACATGACTGGCGAGGCTCGGAACATGAACTTGATCTTTTATCTGCGTATGCAGCCGTATCAGGTATCATATTATTTAATTTAGAATAACATCTGGACACGAGAATCGAACCAGGGACCCTCGTTTGTACTCTACCTTAAATTATGAGTGAAGAATAGCCCAGGCCAGGCATAATTTTTTTTTCCAAATTTAAGGATATAAAATTATAGCTAATTACAATCAGTCTGTTAAGAAATTGCACGTCAAATACATACAATAAATTTTAAAAAATACATTGCTCCACAATCGATTATTTATTATTATTAGCACCGAGTCTTACTACCCGTTCGGGTTGTACTCACTTACGCTAATATGTAATGGTAGGGTGATTGTGATATGAAATGGAGGACCTACAGTTTAACGTGGGATCCGAACCACGGTGGGAGGCCTGGAATTCCACACATTCACAAGTTGTGATTAATACAATCGATTATTTATTTAAATAAATATTCCTGAACCAGTTTAATAAAACTCTGAACGTAGTCGAAGAGAGAAGGTCGGGGGAGGTGGTAAAGGGTGGGGGGGAGCGGGGGAATCTCATCAAATAGAGTGAAGGTGTTGAAGTTGGCCATCAATCTCTTCGATTCCCGCCAGGTCAAGGGAAGTAGAGAAGTGTCCTTTCGGAGGAGAAAAAAAGGAAAAAAAAGGCTCACTTTGACCTTGACCTGTCAGCCAAGTCCTCCCCCCTCCCCCTGTCGCGTCCTTGGAGCGGGTAGTTGAGGGGAACACAGATTGAAGGAAGCCACCCCCTTGTAAAAAAAAAATATAGGACGATTTCTCCGGGTCACCGCGGTGGAGTTGACGACGTACGCGTCGTTGGTTGGGGCTTTGAAGATCGTTCCCTCACACGCTATTGTCCCCCGAAGACGCCACTGTTTGTAAAGAGGTGGGGGGGAGGAAAGAGAGTGGGAAGGAACACAGGGACGAGGAGACAAAGTGGGTTTCACTGTTTGTCCTAAATTGTTGGGGTCCTTTGAGGACAATATCTAGGAAGGGGGGGGAGGGGGGAATTCATCGTCGGTTTATCAACACTCTTAGCCTTTCAATCGTTTATTCATGTATTTAGTTTTCTGTCACGGCGTCTTACTACCCGTTCGGGTTGTACGCGTTTGTACTAATGACATCACTATTGGCAGCATAAAGCCACAATCGAGACGCCGGTGGCTGTTATATCAATGACAGCAGATAATATTCACACCTTCATCACATACTCTGCCTTAAAATATGAGTTAATAATACTCTCGCAGTAGACTAGACTACCTATGACGGGGAGATCGAGGTTCGAATCTCGGCCGGGTGTACTGAGGGTGGTTTACCCCCAAAATGGTTTCACAATCTTCCACCGCGCAAATGCGGGTACACTTTCTTTAAATATAACCTTCCTAATCCCTAAAACCATTAGCGTAATTAGTGCATAAGTGTATATACCGAACGGGTAGTAAGACGCGGTGCTTTTTTTTAAAAAAAAATGAGTGAAGAATGATCCTGAGCAAAGGACAATCCTTTGATAGAGTATTGGCACGCTAAGTCATAGGTCCCGAGTTCAATTCCCATGTCCAGGTGTTATTTTTCAATCTATTCGAAATATAGTGAGTGCTCAAAATGGCCACCAGTTTCGGCCTGAATACAAGCCTGCGATCGTCGTGTCTTGGAATGCCGCACTCTTTCAAAAATGTCAGCTGTTTGGAATAACTCAAAGAACATACCTGGTCCACAGGCAGAGAGATATCGAGTGTTGATATACAAACAGTTTAATGGCATCATTTGTCTGTATTTATTTAGCACCGCGTCTTACTACCCGTCCGGGTTATACGCTTAAGTACTAATTACACTAATGGATTAGGAATTGGGAAGGTTGAAATTTAAAGTAAGTGAACCCGCATTTGCGTGGAGGGAGCGTGGAAAACCGTTTAGGAAAAATCACCCCCAGTTCACCCGACCGAGATTCGAACCTCGATCTCCCCGTCCTCGGCAATCTGGCTCAACACGGAACTAGCGCGATAGCTAACTACGCCACCGAGGTGGGTCATTTGTCTGTAGCTCACAAACAAGCTCAAATGGGACACATATTTGTATCAACTTTAAAAAAAAAAATTATGTCTCCTGTCCACCGCTGACATGGGTCCCACATCTTACGGTACACCCTGTATAGTCGCTAGTTGGCGTACTTCCCTGATTTAAGTCAGTTTGTAGGCCGTGTGGTGAGATAACCTGTGTGATTATTAAGGGCACGCTAAATACAGCAATTAAAAAAAGTACGTTATTCTATCCCGTCGGTGGGCAAAAAAACCCCAACAAAACAACCTAATCAAAGTTTTGTTTTCAACTTTAATACACCTTGTGAATGGGTTTGACTCGTGTCGAGAGAGTATTGAGCTTCCTCTCAGAATCTCTAGTTTCGAATCCCGGCCAAGGTCCAAGAGAATCGTCCTCGTATACCATTGTAGGGTATTTAGTTTTATTTTAAAAAGTTGTACTTTTTTTTCCTTCAAATATTTATTTAAGTAATAGTTCGTTTAGTTTGTTTTTTCTTCTCCTGTCCTAGGAAGGAAGAATGTTTCGACTCCTCGTTCTTTTGTTTTTAGCATTTTAAAGGTGGTGTGCGTGTGTATGAGAGAGAGGAAGAGAGAGAAAGGAGGGAATATTGAGAAGGAAAAGGGGGCGGGGGTTGGGAGGTAGGTTGGATTATCCGAGTAAAAGGAGACGCACTTTGATAGACTCTAAAAAAGAAGAAGTATTGTATTTTATTCCTTTCCCCCTTCTTTAGTGAGAAATCGAATTTTCCCGCCTGGAAAAAAAAAAGTTTGTGCGGGTTGCTTCGTCATTCTTGCAAGGGAAGTGAATCAAAGAATCGTTCTAGGGGTGTACAAGACTGAGCTCAGGGGTGTGATAAATGTGACGTGGCACAACACAAACTGTCTCGCTCCTTTGTCTAAATTATACTTATAACTCGTAAGATATGTGAAAATAAATTATAGAAACATCGTGCGAGCAAAAAGGACATCGTATTCCAATAAAGAGCATATATGAAATAATAAACCCTGTTACAGAAACGTGCGATTCTTAGGTACTAAGTAAACTGGATCGGACACATATTTAGGAGGAACTGTCTTCTGCACGACGTCATAAAAGGAAAGTTGAGGGAAAGAGGAGCTTAGTAAGGAGGAGGATTCAAATATTGGATGACTCGAAGGAAAGAAGAAAATTATGGGAAATGAAGGAGGAGGCAGAGGACAGGGTGCATTGGTGGTCTAAGTTCACTGACAAAAGGAATTGACCTGTCGTAAGACAGAACACCTAATAATAATAATAATAATAATAATAATAATAATAATAATAATAATACACAAAAACATAACTGTTCATTAAATTTTAAACTACCTATTTCCCAAATTTATATTTGTTTATAACTAGGAAAATAATTATTTTATAAAATATTATTTTAAATAAAAAAGGTTTATTTTTAATATTCTTACACCTTTGTAAAGATAATTTATTTCATATCTTAGATAATTGTGGAGATATGATAAAAACTGGAAACATTCGGTAATGTAAAGTACCCTCATGGAATAATTAGATGCACCAGTTTGTTTGTAATGTTATACCGTGCCTTGATGCTAATTTTAATCAAAATCGTTCAAAGCAGATATTGAAAAAAAATTATTTTTCTCTTTTTTTGTCTTTGAGTAAATTACTTCTAGTTTTAGGGTTGTATAGATAATTCCAAAAATACTTCTGGGAAACCTTATGAAAACTCTAGATAAGCCTACCAAGTTTCAACCGGATCGGTAAAATGGTTTCGGCTCTAGGCCGAGATATAGACAGATGGCTTTGCTAAAACCACTTTTTTGGGTTCATAAAACGTACATAAATATCTTATGTCTATATATTTTTAGGAGTACAATGATTTTTCTTTCCGAGGGGTTGCGAGAAAAAAAAGTATTTATTCCTACTCAAAGGGTACCATATATAATCAGTAGAGTTAAATACAGGGTGTCCCAAATAAAACCAGTCCCAAACGCTTGTGTTAGAAATACGCGCCAACATATGCTATGTAATTGATACATTTGTCTGTTTATCCATCTATCTGTCACCGACAACAGATCCGAAATAGTTCGTTGGATTTAGTTCAAACTTGATATCAAAATGTTAGCTCTCAAATTAAGGGTAGTTTACAGATAACTTTTTTAAATTTGAATATTTTATCAAATGGCTCTAACGATTTGATTCAAAATGGGTATCTGTTAAATTTATTACATTATAAATAACTATTTATATATATTTTTCTAAATAAATCATTCTATATTAGTTTATTTATGACAGATGTTTGTAAAATTTTAATTAAAAAATTATCTTTAACGATTTGGTTCAAAATTAAAATCGGGGGACTATTTTACATGATGAATAATATATATGTCTAAAGTAAATTAATTTAAGGGTAGTTTACTTACTATAAATTATAGGCAATTTGATTATTTTTTTAAATGACCTTGAAGATCGAGTTCAAAATGTGTATCTGTGAATATTTGTTCATAATAGATAAGAATAAGTTTTTATTTTAACAAATTATAAAAAGTTTATCAAAAACAGCCCTTGTTACACCCAACCGGAATTATAACCTTATATCTGCCCGTCATAAACAGTAATCTAATCAGTGAAACCAACAAGGCGTGGAAATAGAATCGTAAAAGTGTTTTAATCAATTGCTACACCCCAAACAAAAAAAAAGAAGGGGGGAGGGGGGATTTCTCTTTTGAAGTTTCTGGGTCCTAGTCTAAATTGATTTGAAGCCTCGCTGAATGAAACCGCTTACACCGCAAACCCGCGTATAATTACCTATTATGCGGCGGAGCTTCAAATAAACGCGGTCGAAACCTACACCCGAGTTAAATCGACTCTTGGGGTAAAATTGACCTAACAGACACATTGATTGTTTTTTTATTTATTTAGCACCGCGTCTTACTACCCGTTCGAGTTATACGCTTAAGTACTATTTGCGCTAATGGGTTAGGAATTAGGAAGGTTGAATATAGAGGAAGTGAACCCGCATTTGCGTGGGGAGAGAGAGTGGAAAACCATCTAGGAAAAACCCCTCCCAGTTCACCCAACCGAGATTCGAACCTCGATCTCCCCGTCCTCGGCAGTCGAGCTCAACACGACTAGCGCGTTAGCTAACTACGCCACCGAGGCGGGTCACATTGATTGTTAATATCAGGTTAATTTTTGTCACCACGTTTTACTGCCTGTTCGGGTTCTACGCTTATTTACTAATTAAGCTAATGGTTTTTTTAGGGATTAGGAAGGTTATATTTATAAGAAGTGTAGCCACATTTGCGTGGAAGAAAAGTGGGCAAAAACCAACCTCAGTACACCCGACCGAAAATCTAACCTCGGATCTCCCCATCATCGACAGTCTACTGCGAGAGTAACGCCTTAGACCATGCGGCCACACAAAGCGGGTTGTTGTTATTATTAGGTGTTCTGTCTTTGGACAGGTCCGTTGTCTTGTAAAAAATGGAGTCCTTCTCAGCATGTCCCATCAGTAGCTTCCTTTGTTTTAATATCCTGAAACTTCATCTTCTTTCCTTGTTTGAAGTCATTCATCAGTTGCATTCCTCGTCTTCCTGGTCCCCTCCTCCTTTCCACCTTGCCTTATATGACGTCACTCGATCGGACAGTTCTTCTGGTCATCCATCAGTTGCATTCCTCGTCTTCCTGGTCCCCTTCTCCTTTCCACCTTGCCTTATATGACGTCACTCAATAATCAATGTCTTCTCATCATGTGACACATCCGGTTGGTGTTTCTTCATATGATCCCCTGAAGAGTTTTCTTTTCCTTGACTCCTCTTAGAACTTCTTCATTATCCACCCGATTTGTCCTCTTTATCCTCTTTATTCTCCTAGAATGTGTTTAGATATTATATTCCATACTAACCACATCGGTGAGAGCACGGAGCAAACGTCAAGCTCGTCCGGTATGATTTGCCAGTGACAGGAATAACAACCCCTGCCAGGAGTAACGAGGCTTTTCGTTCCACCCCAAATGGTTTCTAAACCTCCCTTCACTCAAATTAGGGTATATTTCTTATAAATGTTACATCACCCATCTCTATTAGTGAGATTGAATTCGGACAACCCATTTCGATGGTCTAAATAGTCTAACTCCAAGGAGTCACTCTCACGTTTGATCAAACCGCTGATGACGAGAAGATCTAGGTTCAAATCCCTGGCAGGGTGTACTGAGGTGTTTTATTTTTAATAATGAATGGTTTTCCTCCTTATTTGTACACGCAAATGCAGGTACACTACCTTTAAATACGATCTGTCTCATCCTTAGTATACTAAGGTAATTAGTATATATGCGTGTAACCCGAACGTTGATAAAAAAAAATCTTTCCTCGTCTAACACTTTTCCCGGGCTGTCCAAATATTTTGCCTTTTTTTAAAAAGAATATTCCACCAGGGCTCGTAGATTAGACCTCCCTGGTGTTCTAGTGACAGTGATGGATATGTAACAGTTGTCTGAGGTCGGGACACCGTGTCGGTGTGGTTACTTTGTCCCAATGAGATGATGTGATGATGGCGTGTAAGAGAGAATAGGAAGGTGTAGGCAATGAAAAGGAAATCTGTGAGGAGCAAGGTAGCTGTCACCAGGAGAAACAACGTTAGGAATAAGTTCTTCGGGAAAGAGTTGGGGTACAGGGAGAACATGAGATAGTAGAGGAAGCAAGACTGAGATGGTATGTACATGTAATGAGGATGTTGGAGTACATGAGATAGTAGAGGAAACAAGACTGGGATGGTATGGACATGTAATGAGGATGTTGGAGTACATGAGATAGTAGAGGAAGCAAGACTGAGATGGTATGGACATGTAATGAGGATGTTGGAGTACATGAGATAGTAGAGGAAGCAAGACTGAGATGGTATGGACATGTAATGAGGATGTTGGAGTACATGAGATAGTAGAGGAAGCAAGACTGAGATGGTATGGACATGTAATGAGGATGTTGGAGTACATGAGATAGTAGAGGAAGCAAGACTGAGATGGTATGGACATGTAATGAGGATGTTGGAGTACATGAGATAGTAGAGGAAGCAAGACTGAGATGGTATGGACATGTAATGAGGATGTTGGAGTACATGAGATAGTAGAGGAAGCAAGACTGAGATGGTATGGACATGTAATGAGGATGTTGGAGTACATGAGATAGTAGAGGAAGCAAGACTGAGATGGTATGGACATGTAATGAGGATGTTGGAGTACATGAGATAGTAGAGGAAGCAAGACTGAGATGGTATGGACATGTAATGAGGATGTTGGAGTACATGAGATAGTAGAGGAAGCAAGACTGAGATGGTATGGACATGTAATGAGGATGTTGGAGTACATGAGATAGTAGAGGAAGCAAGACTGAGATGGTATGGACATGTAATGAGGATGTTGGAGTACATGAGATAGTAGAGGAAGCAAGACTGAGATGGTATGGACATGTAATGAGGATGTTGGAGTACATGAGATAGTAGAGGAAGCAAGACTGAGATGGTATGGACATGTAATGAGGATGTTGGAGTACATGAGATAGTAGAGGAAGCAAGACTGAGATGGTATGGACATGTAATGAGGATGTTGGAGTACATGAGATAGTAGAGGAAGCAAGACTGAGATGGTATGGACATGTAATGAGGATGTTGGAGTACATGAGATAGTAGAGGAAGTAAGACTGAGATGGTATGTACATGTAATGAGGATGTTGGAGTACATGAGACAGTAGAGGAAGCAAGACTGAGATGGTATGGGTATGTAATGAGGATGTTGGAGTATATGAGACAGTAGAGGAAGCAAGACTGAGATGGTATGGACATGTAATGAAGATGGAGAAGGAGATAATATCAAATAAAATGATGGAAATAAAGTACGTAGGAAAAATACCGCAAGGGAGGCCAAGAAAGAGATGGGAGGAGCAGATAACAGAAAGTGTGCTAGTGAGAGAATAAGAATGGAAGGTATTAAAAGAGAAAGAATAGTGGAAGGATAGAGGAAGATGGAGGCATTTTACTAAACTGACCCGACCACAGACTGGAAACAGTTGTTGTTGATGATGATGATGATGATGTAATATGGGTAGACGTCTTAAACCTAATCAACCAGACCATGGCAGGCATAATATGATCAGTTATGCTTCGGAAAAATTACCTTTGGTACCGCCGGCAACCGAGCTCCAAGATTAGTATCCAGACTACACCACGAGGCCGGCCAATAAGATGGGGTAGTATTAGGAAGGTAACATTAATAAAAACTAAGCTAATACCACTGCCAGTAATATATTTTCATTTAATTTATTTGAGGTGTTAAAACGCTCACTTTCTGAACATACTGATTAAATCAGCACAAGACATGAATTAACTTAAATCTAGAACAGACACAACACCCAACCCCCCGGCCGTTAATTCATCACTGTGAAAATATAAACCCACATTTCACCTATGGTAAATTTTTCAGCCATGCCGGTAATTGAGCCCGGGAACCTTGGCTCAGTGGACAGACACGCTACCAGCTGAGCAGACAGTAACACTATAAATAAATCTGGTTATTCCAAGAATCCACACTAGCCACATAGTGAACTATTTTATTGCCCCAATTACGTTTGAGTATTCCAGTAAACCATGAGAGTTTGAAAATTGTTGGGGGAGCGGGGTGGGGTAGTGGGGAAGGGGGAGGATTAATATGTCAAACGACAGAACGCAACTCGATCACGTGAACTATAGAGGGTGAACGAATCGCATTATAAAATATGTTTGCAATTATTCATTTCTGTTATCGCGTTAGCCCAAAATGTCACAACTCCAAATCTAATAGGTTCAAGAGAGAGAAAGAGAGACAAAAATATGGCAGAGGTATTAATTATTCCTTCACGTTTTAATATCCATTCGGGGATATACAAATTTAACTACGCTTCTTTGTTAGGGTAAAGCATAATACAGAATAAATGTACTTACATTTTGAGTGCAGGTAGATTGGTAAACCATTTAAGAAAATAACACCGTCATTAATCTCCCCGTCTTCATCAGGCCAAGCTAACACGAGAGTAGCGCCTAAGACCATTTGGCCACTGAAGCATATTTCCCCAAGTTCTTGTTTTTTTTAGCACAGTGTCTTACTACCAGTTCGGCTTGGACGCATATATATGTAAGGGATGAGGAAGGTTGTATTTAGAGGAGGTGTACTCACAATTTGCGCGGAAGGGAGTGAGTAAAGCAATTTAGGAAATAAACACCCTCAGTAGACCCGTCCGAGATTCGAACCTCCATATCCCCGCATTCAACCATCCCAGTCTATCTAGTGACACCTTAGATCACCGAAGCTGTTCTCCGGGGTATTTAAAAACTTTTTTTTTAACCACCCCGGAAATACGCCTATTTCTTCCTCCTACCATTTTATTTTCATGAAAGATTCTCACCTCGTGTTCACCCGGGCCCCGGTTGAACGAATCCCTCCCCCCCTTCAAACCATGTACTTCTCCTTCTCTCTCTTCCTCTGGGCTAACCTTCTCCTGCCTCCATGTTGTCCCGGTGTTCCGGGGGCTCCCATTGCCCCTGCCTGGCGCATTGCGGGTACGGTACGAGGTACCTCTAGCCCCCCATCCCCCCTCCAGATTCACCTCTTGCTACTTCTTTCTATCTCCTCCTACTCGAGCTTAGGAAGACCTATTGTTTATTTTGATTTTAATTTTATTTAATTTTATTTAATCCACTGATATTAAAGTGTAACAACTTGTCTTTAACTATGGTGGAACCATTGATTAATATTTTACAGCCCATTTCAGTGGCCGAACGGTTTAAGGCGTCAATCTCGCAGTAGACAAGAGTGCCGACGACGAGGAGATATGGATTCGAATCCCCGGTTGGGTGTACTGACGGTGGGATTTACTAAATAGTTTTTCCCACCCTCCCTCCACGCAAATACGGTATTTTTAATAGATTCAACGTTACTCAAACCAGCCTCGATGGCCGCGTGGTCTAACCCGCTACTCTCGCAGTAGACTAGAATGCCGAAGACGGAGAGATTTAGATTCGAATCTCGGTCGGGTGTACTGAGGTTGGTTTTTCCCAAAATAGTTTTACACTTTCCTTCCATGAAAATGCGGGTACACTTCATCTAAATATAACCTTCCTAATCCCTAAAACCATTAACGTGATTGGTAGATAAGAGTATAGCCTGAAAGGGTTGTAAGACGCAATCTAAAAAATAAGAGATTCGTACGCGTACTATTTTTATCAGTTATTTTAAACTGTACTAGTTAGTGAAACAGCATGAGGAGGATTCATTTCAAGGAACATTCCTAGAACTTCCTTATTCCTCCATTACCTCCATAAGAGTAGCGTAATGGATCCATTACCTTACTCCACCGCGTGTATTTCCTTCTTAGGGGTCGTACTTAAATTATTTAAGGTTTTTTTGGGGGGAGGGGACTGGGGTTTTCATTACGTTTTATAACTAAGGGGGGGCGGGGTTTGTGTCCAGCTCACGTTAGGTTTTTTATCAATTTTTTTAACTTAGAAAATAAATACATTAATTATATTTAACTTATCAAAGATTTGTTACACCTAGTTTTACTGCCAAAAAAGTTCTCTAAAATTCCATATCACTCGCTTTATTGCAAATCCTTCTTATAAAAATAACTAGACCATTAAAATAATCTAAATTACAAAATAGAAAAAAAAATCATGAAAAGAGGGAAGCCTTACGTAATTTAAGGACGGGCCCTTAAGAAGGGCTATGTGCTCAGATTGAAACCAACGGGAAAATAAATATTTATTATGACTCCTGTAGGTAACTAACGCAATTCACATCACAGTCTTGTATCTCATATTGCCATCAAAATCTATCTCACGGGGCTAAGAACATCGTTGTTCGTGATAGCGCCTGCCTGACAATAAACGTAGCCCGCAACACTAGACTGTAACGAAAGTTGCCACTGACAATACCGCACTTGAGTCGCGTATAAAAGATATCGCTGGTATTTTTTATTATTTGATATATTTCCAGGTGGGTTAAGAGAATGGGTTATTCGCGCAAGGGATCTCCTAGTCGTATTTAGTTCTGAACTACTCGTTCCTTTCCTGTGGCTGTCAAGGGATTAGTTTCCTAACCAGTGGGTCGTGAATTTTTAGTTTTATACGGCGTTTATTTTACGTCTCGCGAGAATATTTAAATACATTTTCCAGGAAATACTTCCCCCCGGACGCCAAATGAAGCAAGAAAAGAGGCGGTTGGCTAATGGATTAAAAGTAAAAAATAGACTCGCTCTAGAGGTAAAATAAGGAAATTGTTCATGATGCTGTGCTACGTGGGTTTGTAAGGTATTTTAGTGTGTCGTTAGTGTGAATTTGCGGAGGAAAGATAAAGAATAATGAGTGTGTGTAGTAATAGCCATGCAATGAATATGTGTTATTTAACATATACAGGGTGTCCATTACTTACCCACCCCATTATAAGCCCCAATACATTCGAAAGTAAGAGATATTTAGTTTACTAAAATATTGGTTGATCGATATTATTATACTTAAGGTCGGAGTGTAGAGAACACGAATGGATAAAGGGTTGTAATTATGTAGTTTTTAAAGCAAACATTTTGTTTTTGCTCAAAATAAAACAAATAATTCTCCAGTAGAAACTTAAAGTTTAATTCTATCCAAATGGTGATATCAACAGTTGTTGAATATCTGTTGAGGGTGTCCTGGAATTTAATGACAACTTTTTCTCGTATTTAAAAAGTTTCTCATCTAATGCTGCTATACTCATGACAGATATTCAACAACTGTTGATATCACCATGTGAGTAAAATTATACTCTTTGTTTCTAATGGAGAAATATTTGATTTATTTTGGCAAAAATAAAAAGGTTTCGATATAAAAACTGAAAAAATGCTGTCCTTAATTAGCGTCCCCCTACATACCCACCTTAACTAAGACAAAAACTTGTGTCTTTTAACTACTCCAAACTGTTTTAAGATAACTCTTAAAACTTTATTTTTTAAATCAAAAGGTATCATTTGATTAATTTTTTTTTTTAGATTTTTATTTTCAATGATCCAACCTTTTTTTCTTAATTAATTTTCCTTATATTAAAGCTAGCATATATTATTTTAATAAATGTTTAAAATTGGATCCTGTGCATAAAATTGTCTTGTATTACATTCGAGTTGACATTAATTACAACATTTAAGTTTTATAAAATAATATTTTACTACCTTAATTTAATTGATTGATGGTTGTTCATAATCATATTATAACAGGCAGTTCTGATAAATACTATTAATTCAGGTTTATTTCAGATAATTGAAATATAAATATAAATTTGTTTTGTATTAAATTTAGACGTTTTGCATTGCAAAGAAACTTTTTTTTTTTAAATAATGAAATGAGAAAATGATTTAAATTTTAAATCCCTGGATAGAATCAAACTCTTTACGTTTGTTACTCGTGGAATACGATTACTTTAATCAACACAAACAAGGGTTACACTTTTTGAACCATCCGATTACATCCGATTGAAAATGTAAACTAGGAAAAAAAAAAGGAATTTAATTAAGCTCAGCTAGTATTAATTTAAAACATTTCCAACTATTTGATTAATTCTGACACAAAGCTTTTTTTTATAGCAATCAATTAAACGAAATTATCTAGACTTAATACATGTAATCAAATCAAATCATGACCATCTCCTATCCAAAATTAAAGTTTATATCTGTGTTGGCTGTTTGGAATATTAAAAATAAATCATGTACATTTTTATTGAATATCCAAACGCAACATAATGGTAACATGCTATGCTTCCAATATTTTGAAAACAAAAACTAAACTATTTATTTTTTATGGCTCGGGATAAAAGTCCCAAGATTTAATTCACAATGATTAACATGATTTTAATTTGCGTACAAAATTGAATCAAGATTTTATATGAAAAGTTTTTCAATAGTTTTAACTTAAAGTTTGTTTTTGGAATTTTTTTAATCAACGCTTGTACTTTAGAGTGTCCATATCAAGCTTTATAAATACATAAAATTTATAATCACATTAATTTTTCAAATATTCAGTTTAAATAGTAGTACGTTTTATTTACTATGGGGAGAAGGCCTCACTTATTTGTAGTTTAGACGGACTAATTAAATTTAGAACGTCAACTATAAAGAGAGACGCATATGTGGGCACGCAGACTAAATGTCAGATTCACCTAGCCTATTTCTTCCAAGATTAGGGGGAGGGGGGGCAGAATTCTAATCCTATTCTGGTATACTGAAATTTGTTTTCCCTAAATTGTTTTCCGCTATCCCTTGATGCACAGATAATTTCCCTTCTCGACTTCATATTGACGTAATTACATTGCGTATAGCCCGAATGATTTAGAAGACGGTGCGTATAAAAAATAATAAATTAACTGTGCAATCTCAAAAAGTGCACTTTAATTGGAAACAATATATTTAAAAAAACGCTCATAATTAAATCATAAAATAAAAAATAAGTGTAGTGCTGCGTCTTATTAATTTATACGCTTATGTACTATTCACGCAGATGGTTTTAGAGTAGGGAGGTTATATTTATAGTAAGTGTAGCCGTATTTTCGTGGGTGGACAGTAGAAAACCAGTTACACCCAACCAAGATTCGAACTTCGATCTTTCCGTCATAGGCGATCTAGTTTACTGCGAGGATGGAACGTTAGACCATGCGGCCACCGAAACCGGTGAAAACCACCTCTTAAATATCAATTTTCGAAAATATTGAACTCTCAAAAATAAGTAATCAATAAACTACCCTTAGTTTTAGGGCCAGAATCAAAATCACGATTTAGTCTGAAGCTGTAACACTATAACATTTAAATATCAGGTTTGAAGGAAATTTATCAAATATTTTCGGCTATAGGGAAAGATACAGACAAGCATAGCTATAAACATAATTTTTAAAAACTTTTTTTTCGTTCAAAGGACACATAAAACGTCAAGATCAATCATAATTGATATATATCAAAAAAACTTCTCGACCACAATAATTTCTATAAATGAGAAAGTAAATAAACGAAAAACTACCAACAATTTCTGAATAATCTCGCACTGAGAAATACAATCAGAATGTAAGCATTCCTTATTTCTCGACTTCCTCCCCTAATTGTCAGGGGGTCAGGGGTGTGGGGGGTG